>JAQQAE010009010.1:0-14853 GCA_029823295.1 Pseudamia nigra
ACACACAAACACACTCACACACTGTTAAAATATATATTAACTTAAATTCAGGAACAAATGAGAAACTAAGTACCGGTAATTGAGATCTACTGTGTCAGTCTGGAAAAGGTTATAAAATCATTTCTAAAGCTTTGGGAGTCCGGTGAACAACAGTGAGAGCAATTGTCCACAAATTAGTGAACACATCGAACAGTGGTGAACCTTCCCATGATCTTCCCATAATCCCCCCAAGAACGCAATGACGACTCATCTTAGAGGTCACAAAAGACTCCATAAGAACATCCAAAAACTGCAGGCCTCCATCATAAGAAAGAGACTGGGCAAAAATGTCCTGCATGCAGAGTTCCAAGATGAAAACCACTGCTGACCAAAAGGAACATGAAGCCTTTCAGTTTTGCCAGTAAACCTCTTGATGAAAATACACAACCCAACCACTTATTAGGTTTAGGGGCAAAAACTCTTTCACACATGGCCATATAGGTTTGGATTTTTTCCCCCTTAAAAATAAAAACCTTCATTCAAAAACTACATTTTGTGTTTACTTGTGTTTTCTGAAATGTATTATTTAATTTTATTTGATGGTCTAAAACATTTGAGTGTGACAAATATACCAAAAAGTAAGAAATCAGGAGGAGGCAAACACTTTTTCACAGCACTGTATATTTATATAGAAATACAGTATAATACTGCACTTATAGTTAGTGCCTAAGTCACTGAATGACATTGTTACTGCCTTTGTCTCTGTTCACAAAGCCTTCAAGAATCTATAAGAAATGACTTGGCTGACATATTTGCTAGTTACGAGGGATTGGCTGTGGAGACCGGTTTAGGACATTTGTCAATCTTTATTAAGGCAGAGAAAGTCGACACCAGCTCACATTGTCCGTTAGATCATCTGTCCTGCCGCAAGGCCTTTATCGTCTAGCCTTTGATTACACGCCTGTCTCCCTCACACCTTTCAACTTCTGTCTGTGAGGAACGGCTGCTGCTGATTCTCAGCCTGACTGACCGCTCTGCAAAATCTCTTTTAACCTTACCTGTACTGCCTACACACTTTGCTGTGGGGGATTCTGGTCACATTTGACACAGTATTTTGATTCTTGAGAAATATATGGACTTTAGTGACAAACACAACAAAGAACGATTAAGCCTTAAATCCAATTCTGAGTACCGTAATCAGCACTGTCAATGAAAACAAACCAAAATCTGTTTCTTTTTTGTTGTTTTTCTTTGGTATGTCTGCACTATTTTCCTCAAGTAGCTACTTGTAATAAAGTAATCAAGTTGTAGTCATCAGACCTGTCAGCATTTTGCTCTCGTCTTCACTGGGTGCAAGGGTGCAATTTATTCCCAGGTCATATAGCCCCACAATTGTCATGTGAATTTATAGGCATCAGCTATTTTTATTTACAGATTTTTCACCTTTTTTTCCAATGCAATACTAAGATGCAGATCAACACAAATTACATCCATCTTTCTTCAAGCAGCACTTAAAAATCATTATGTTTGATTTTGAAATGCTGATAAAAGTCAAATGCGCAATAAAAATTACACAATTTGTAAAGCATTTTTGTGCTGCTCACCTTGGTACAGGAATACAGAGAACAATATAATGACATTGTCAACATTAAGGGAATGTCAAGAATCCCCACTAGCATTCTCCCATTTGACCCTCATTAATCAGATATCAGGCTTACTTATCTCCTGACCTTAAACTTGCTTAAACCTGTCACTACTCTTTGACTTTTCTATTTAAAAATTTTACATTAAATCACTTGTATTTTAAATACAACACAGCTGTAACATATTCTACATGCTCGATGACACACTTTTTAGTATGCCAACTGTCTAGTGGCTTTTATGTATGTGCGCATTAGAAACAGAGCACAAAATGTACCTCCATGTCTTCTTTCACCTGCTCCTGCTGGTCACGAAGCTCCCCGAAGGCGTCAATTATCAAGCCTAAAAAACAAGACATATGACTGCAAGTGCAGGGCTCTGTTTGTGTTTGAGTGGCAGACAACCTCAAGGACTTTATAGGATCAACAGATTTGGTCTTTTTCTGGTCCCTCATGAAAATTTCATTGCATATATTCCAGTCAAACACACTGAATATATTGTATGTTTGTGTGTCTTCATAAAAGTATGAGGTTTACCTGTTCATTCATATGTGCATTTGTTCAAGCCAAGCCCTGTGACTCACCCTGGATGATGGCAAGGAGGATGACAATGACAAAGAAGAAGAAGGTGATGTCAAAGATAATGCGTTCCACCTCGAACTCGTCCCCAGCAGGGTCCTCGATCTCATCACCGATTCCCCCACCTGCACGTACTCCCACATACATGTGGAACATGTAGCACTGAAATAGAACACAATATAGTTTCTGGTAGGCACTTTATACATTTCATCTCAGACTTTGAGACAGTAATTCTTTTCTGCTCTATGTTTCTACAAAATAAGCAAAAGGAATGTTTTTCCTGGCGGGTTGTTTCTGCAAATCACAATGCAAACACTTAAAATTCAAATAATAGAAAACGAAATCATTTCTTCCCATGCATTTTTAGTGCTGTTGAAAACACTGCCTGTTTGGGCAGAATAAGCTATCCAAACAGAGTAATTGTAGAGTACTTTTCTTTCTAACCATATTGTCTCATAGAGTTAAAATAAGAGACAGAAGAAAAAGGACAGACTTCAGTGTGGTCCTTTGAAGTGTGAAGGACAACTTTTGATTCCTGGAACAAAATTAATACATGACTAAAAACTGCTTCCTCAAATTCAATAAATAGTTGTTTTTTAAGCCAGAACTAAAAGTCAATGAACTACATCATGTTGTAATAATGGAGAAAGTAATTGCATATCACGTCTACAAACACCACAAGCATAAACAATAGCAAAACAATGCGTGTAACTGAAAATTTAATGTAATATTCCATGGCAGCAGGCTTTTATTAAAATGCTATCACTATCCATCCCCCTGTTCTGTGAGTGACAGTGAAGTCCATATTGTAATAGAGCAGGCAGTAGGGTGTTGATGTTGCAAATGGTCTAACAAAGAGGTATGCTGAAGCTTCAGCCTGTTTTCTTTCCACATGTCTATCATTTTATGGAAAACTTCTCTGACTTCTCTGACCAGCAGCGTCACCGGTAGGGATCACTGTCAAATCACCAGCCCTCTGTATCTGAAAAGGTTTTAAAATTGGGCACGTGAGACCAATTGATATATGAGGAGCAGGAGAAACGTATGGTGGTTGTGGGTGTGAGTGAAACAGTGTACACATTTAACTTACAGTAAGCATGTCATTGCACTTCATGTCCTGGGTGTCGTCATCATCACTCTTGTTGTAAAACTTCCTGAAGAAGTTAAAAGCGACAACAGTGTAGAGATACACTACGACCGCAAGGAGACCCACAGTCAGGACCAGCTGACGAACACACACATAATTACATATGAAGAGACAGAGGCAGATGAGCTTTAATATGATTTATCATCTTAGAAAAGCCCCCACTAAAACCCGACAACGTCAGAGCAAACATCACACGCATGCACTCATGAACACACAGAGACAGATGGATAGAGAAATAAACACCGGTACACAGATACACACACCTGCTTCCCATTGTGTGTGACAGAGGAGAGAATAGTACGAAGTGTCTTAAATCCCATGGCGATGTCCAAAAGGTGAGCAGCAAAGAAAAACTTGTTGTAATGACCCAGAACTGACATGGCCATGTACCAAGCCAAGTACAAGAAGGACTGTGTGCACACACAAGCACATATACACAAAAGACCATGTAAGCAATAAGTATTACCAGATGAGATACAAAGACAAATGTGTATTTTAGATAAGGCCGAATCACAGGATATTACCACCTTCACTTATACACATGCAACTGTATCTAACAAGATCTTAGCACAGTAGAACAAGAAATTAAACAAAGAGGAAGTGGAATCATAAAACACACTGCTAGGTTCAATGACATTATCACTTAATATAAATTATACAAAGGGACATTTTTATCTGGTGTCGTGACCAGAGGGTCACCACAATGAGGCTACATAAATACATTAAATACTGTGTAAAATGCATGCTGAACTTACACTGTCTGTGAATATCACTCCCAGTTTCCATATTTGATACTTAATGTCAGTGGATTTAAATCTGAAATAAATGACAGACACATGATGCTGTAAAGCCAGAAAACAAGGTCAAAATGTCCATGGCTAGAATCACATTGCTGTGGCAGCAGTGTGTTTTCTAAAATGGCCTTTCTGTTATGTACTGTAGCTTCAACTCAGAATGTTTAGTCTGCTTTCAAGTGCAACATGTTCTGGGACTATCTTTTATTTGTACCAAATACAAGGTCACATGACGTGTATTATCAAAGTGGTAATTAATAGCAGCATAAGTTATTTATAATGGACGCTATTTAATTCAGTAATGCTATTTTATGGTGAAACTAACAAGAACCAAACAGTAGCTGGAAACAGTAAACAAGCTTGTGTTGTTGATGTGTGAATCCCATCCACCTTGAGAGTAAAAAGCATAAAGGAAAGACACATTGATTTTCCTGTTTATAATTTCTGTCTATATCAATGGCACAATGCCTGTATGTAAGCACAATCTCAGTGGAGAATTGTGGAGGCATCCCTCATATTGCTCCAAATTGATTTCTGTGACACTCTGAAGTCGTCATACATAAAATCCTGAAGGCAGAAGGGAACCAAAGGCAACAACACAAGACAATAATGTACAAACTGTTAATGAAATCATGAGGTATCTTTATAAGATTTTGTCCTTGGATGAACCAATAAATCAAAAAAACATAACATAAACAGCAAATTTAATGATCCACATTCCTGATTAAAATTTCATGCAATACAAAATAGATGTCAAGCTTAATGGATGCAGTGTTCAGTGTACCAAGGATTATTTCAGAACTGCAGCACTGTAAGGTTCTGTACATTTTTCTTACAGTACTCACAGAGCTCTCCAAGCAGTGTCTCTCCTGAGCCTTGTTCTTTCTTTTCTCTGGCTGCTGAAGTCTAAAGCAGACTGGTCCAGACCGAGAAGTTCACTGATCTTCTCACAGCCATAAAACTCTCCATACTTATCCATCACCTGGCAAGGAAACAAAAAAAGACAAGGGACTAAAACAATACAGAAAAGTAGTTTTGCTGACAAATGGAGAGTGCTTTTTGCTGTAGCTGCAAATCGGAGGCAAGTACAATTTATTCCCAAAGATCACAATATCTCACCCGAAATTAATACCTATGACTCTGACAACATGGTGAACCATGATCTTACTCTTTAGGCTAGAATAGGCTGTAAAGAAGAACTACTTAAGACAGAATACAAGACTTTTTGACAATTCATTTGAAAAAAAGTCACATGCAGAATTATTCATGTGCTAGTTATTTGCAAAATGATTCCTGTACTTACTTAGAAGGTTTCTGCATGTTTTATAGGAATTTGTGTCTCAAGCTTATACCAAAGATTCTCAGCTGGATTTAGGTTAGGATTCTTTCATGCAATTTTCCAGCAATCATTTCTTGACCATTGCTGCAGTTTGCTTTAGATTGTCACTGTGACAGGTCCAAAGTGGCCAATGCAAGTCTGTCTGCAGCCTGTTTGATGTGTTCCTCCATTATCTTGTTTGTGTTTGTGTATCTTGTATTGCTCCTAGAGGTTGTTAGACCCATGGCTGAGAAACATCTTGAAATTACTGCACTCCCATCACCATGCTGGACTCTGTGGACTGTGATTACTGAGAGGAACACTTCACATATTTCACTAAATAAAGGCCACATCCATCCGCACAAAAAGCTACATTTATATATCATCACAGCATAGAATCTTAACCAAAAACACAGTGCTTGGTCCAGGTGAGCTAAACAACTTGTTATATGCTTTTGGTGGAGGAGGGGTTGTTTCTTACTAATTTCTTCTGAACAGACAAAGTATGAGTAGGAGATGTTTCTTTATACCTTGACGTGTTTGACTGACACTTGCAGTCGTCCTCAGAAGCACCATTTGTGATGCGTCGTTTATCAGCTGATCTTCCTTGGACAGCCTGACGAATGTGACAGATCCGCCAGGCTGGCCACGCCCCTCGCTGTCCAATGGTCCAATTCACTGGGAGCAATGTGGGGTTCAGTGTCTTGCTCAAGGACACCTCGGCCTGTGGACATGAGAAGCTGGGATTTGAACTGCTAACCCTTCGGCTCCTGGACAACCAGCTCTACCTATTGAACCACAGCCGCCCCACATCTCCTACTAATACTTTGTCCATTCAGAAGAAATTAGTACAAAATAACTGTTTAAAAAAAACCCAAAATGAACCCTTTCTGAACTTTTGGGAGGAGGAGTTGATCTCTGTTTAGACAACTCCTTGTGCAACAACCACTGAGGCATCCGGACAGTTGGTCCTACAGTGGCTCAAACTGTTCAGAATAGCCGTGGTGGTGATGCGTGGGAAAAGTCGAGAGCATTATGAAAAGAACTGTACATTAAGATCCTGGGGGAAAAAAACATCAGTCTTCAGAAAAACTTGATCTTGTGCAGCTTTTGACCTCCCGAGAAGACAGCATTCTGAAGCAAACTGCAACAGTCGTCAAGAAATGGTTCCTGGACATTATGTGACTGTTCTGGACTGGACACACTGGAGTCCAGAGCTAAATCTAATTGAGATGCTTCTCTCGTAGTGCCACTGTAGCTCAAAGAAACATTATGAATGTGAAATGAGAGCCAACAACAGTCTTGTCTTGTATTACATTGGTCTCTTTGCTATTAGTTCAAAACTGCCGGTTGAGTATATATACACACTCCCAATAGAAAAGTGGATTGCTAGATGCCCTTGAACACATTACATAATCTCTTCTTCACTGCCAGATCTTAAACTAACTCCTTACAGAGTATTCATTACAGGGGAAGAGAGCATATTTTATCTTGAAGTAGTCACTGCTGCAGCCAGCATTTTCCCATATTCAAGTCCCTTGACATAGAAAAGCACTTATGGCCTCCCGATTTATTCTCCAAAGTCTAATTCTACATGAAAACGCCAACGTGTTCTGGTCATCACACTGCAAAATAGGACCCACAATAATTTACAGTGCATGTTAGATTGACACTTATCCCACCAGATCCCACTGTGTCCCCCTGCCCTCCAATGAGCTGTAAATTCTAATCACAGCCTTTCAAATACACAGTCAGGTGTTGATTACTTTGAAACCTATTTAATACAGTGTTGTTTAGAAGTTTCTAGTACTGTATTAATATTTCGAAGTTTCTATATTTTTAGTTTGATTTAACTGTATAGCACTAAACATAATCCAAGATTATTTCGAGGCACGTCACAATTCAAGGCTGAAGCGTCAAAAATAAAAGAGTAGAGAAAAAAAAACAAACACAAACACTGGACAACCAGCAACAGCACGTCAAGAACATCTACGTAACTCCAGAGCCACAGAGACCTTTATGTATAGTATAGTTAGAGAGAGGGAAGAGTGGGCAAGAAAGCACAAAACTACAGGGAAAACACAAAGTTAACAAAATAAGATGACAAGGAATTATTTACAAGGAGGGTCAGAGAGGAGAGAAGGAAAGGGAGAAGCTTTTTTTACATACAGTAAATATGAACTAAAACGTCATCAGATTTTCACACGGGTCTTAAAGGCAGAATAGCAGAATCCCATTCAACAAATGAGACAAAAATACTATACGTGATCATTTATTTATGCAGAAAATAATCCAATATTACAAACCTGTAAATGGCAAATGTGTACCATTGTCAGTACATGATTTGACAATATAAGGGTTTGGGGATTTTTTGCTACATTTGAGACAGGGTGGCTTTTGCCTTTCACAGATTTGTAATTTTGAATAATTTTCTTCAATGAATAAAAGACAGTGTGATATTTTTGTCACGTTTAATTGGATTCTCCTCATCCACTTTTAAAATGTGTGATGACTGGATAATGTTTCAGGTCCCATTGATGCAAAAATGTGCATGACCGTAGCTAATCAGCCTGAGGAAAACAAAGGGATTCCTATAAATAAAGAACAGTATCTTTTCTCTTCATAATCTTCTGAGTAAAGCAACCGAAGGTGTTGCAGTTTATGGAAATAATTCAAGTGTTTTGGAAGCCAGTGAATTAGATCTGTCATTAAATGGCCCATTAAATTTCAGTAGGTCTCCATACACTCTGTGATCAAATGCAAAAAAAAAAAATCACATAATCAGAACCACAATTAGAAAATTGATAATATTTTAGTTGCACGGCTGCAATTTAATAGCCTTACCTTCCTCTTTATAAATTTATCCCAGTAGTTACTTGGAAATGATCTAAAAAGTGAAACAAATTATTTAAAGGATGATGATATAAATAGGTGATTATATTTAAAGGTTACTTCTTATATAGCTATGAACATACGGTGTGTTAATGACCAATCGGTCCCATTGCCCTTTGATGTCCTCCTCCGGGGGCTGTACTGTCACATATAGCCCATCAAACTCCAGTCTCCGGGCCACTTCCTTCTCACGTTTAAAGACCACCAAGGGTACCTGCCAATTAAATGGAGGATGGTGTAATCACTAGTCTCTGACACCTCCTCAACATGCATGTGTAAGCCTGTCAGCATATACTGTTAATTACTCAAAATTGCTCAGCTTCAATTTTGCTGTGCATGTTGAAGTATTTTGCTTTGTTCATTTCTGGCAAACGTCATACCCATTTGTTGGAAAAGTAGGTACCTTTAGGCAGTAGTAACCAATAATGCAACAGAAGGAAATGAGTGTATGTGCCATGGCCAGTAAGTGGAGAGATGGCTCCATATATCCACTGCTTTCTTCTAGCACAAAATATATTGTGCCCTTATTGTCATCTTCAACAGCTGAGTCCAGTTCATCACTGTGAACAGTTGTGACCACATGTTTGTCCTCATCTGATGCCGGCAGGGATGCTACCTGAGAAGATATCCAGATAGAAAACAAGTAGTAGTTTGATTGTTGCCAAGTTGTTAAATGTTAGTGTTCAATTCATCAGCAGAGCTTTAATGTTCTTTAGTTTTTACCAATGCTTGGGTTCTGTCAACTTGCATGTGTTTTCTTTAGCTGCATGGAGCTCTAAGAGCATTTTGACACCTGAAAAGTCTGAAACTAGGTTCATGGGTTTTTTTCCTTTACATTATATACATATGGTCGGGTTAGTTTTGAATTCATACTTCAATTTTGTGAGTGGACTAATCATTGTCTGCAAGTGCTTCTTACAGTCAGCTCTGTATCTGACATTGTCATATACTGTAGATCATTTGGCTCATTTTTAACTTCTGTCTGGCTTCATTTGTTTTTTGCAGTATCGGCCTTGCATACAGTACCTTCCAATGACTGGGCAAAGTATTCTCACACTGCACTGCACATAAACTTAATGTTGAGTTAAGAGAAACCTCTTTTGCCATAGAGGCTGGCTGTTTGGTCTGTGCTGTGGTCTGTTTTCACACTTGCAACTTTGCTTCGGATCAAACCAAAGATTGAAAATCAAGACAAAGGAGCAATGATCGTGTCCCTATCGTACACTAGAATTAATAAATAACAGAACTTACCTTTACTTTATAGTGTAAAGACCACAGAGGTCAATTTCAAAGCTATAAAAAGCAATGCTTTGCTTACAGCAAGTCAGAAACAATAAAAAATACTACAAACTAGACAAAACCTCTTTGCATTTAAAGTGGATCCACTCACCTTATAGAAGAGGAGAATGAAGTTGATTGCAAAGGCAACAAACAGAGCCAGTAGGCGCATATTATAAAAATTTCTTGCAAAGCAATTCTGCAAATACAAGAACAAGTATTTAAGTTCCACCCATACTTGCGCACATTGAAGTGGATTTGAGTGTCTGTCATTCCTAAGTTATTAAGCAATACCCAAGCAAGTGCCTATACATTTTGACGTATTCATATACAGTATTACCAACAGGCTCTTGTTAAGGATAATTTCCCAAAACCCTGAATGCTGGTTTTCTTGTTCCTCTGACTTATTGGAACAACTCTTGGCTGTCAATTTTGCCTGAGCCTTCTGTCCAATTTCCTTTGAGAAGTCCTTTAACCTACAAACAGTGGAAAAATAGAAAATAGGCCAAACAGTCTCAGTGTCACAATAAAACAACCACATAATATGTCTTAGTTTCAATAATTCCCTATAGTATTGCACTGTACTCTACCATAATGTGTCATGTTTTAATTTGACTGTCTTTTAACCACTTGGCAATTTTCTAGGGAATAGTGAATAAGACTGTTAATCTTCAATGTACTTTGTAAGTTTTGTTGCTGAATGGACTAAATAGAAAAACAAGGGGACTCACTCTGTTTTTTCAGATTCTGGCACTTTTCCATTTTCCATGTGTTCCTTAGTGATGATCTTAAACTCCTGAGTAACAAATAAACAAGATTTAGGAAAATAATGAGGTAAAATCAAACATCCAGATCTTTCTGAAACCTGGAATGCACTTGCCAATAGAGAAAAAACAAGTGCTATCACAATGAATAGAAAACGAATGAATCCATACCATCCCTTGACACTTCTCAGGAAAATCAGTGGTGGTAATTGTTCTGGTGGTTGTGCTGAACAGGTCAGTCTGACTGGCAGCAAGGTCTTGTGTTATAAGTCTGTATTGACCTCCTTCCTTCTTCAGTTTGAGGCCAAAAATGTCTGACGGTATGTCTGTCTCCCTGGGGGAGGTCACACCTGCCACCTGCCCAATCTCCCTCAATTCTCTCTGGGAGGAAAAACTGGCAGAATATTTCTTCTGCCAGTGCACACTATTCACCTCCATGACCTCGTCAAGTGTTGGCTCAAAGATACCACCGAGCAAATCAGATAGTCTCATCCTTTTGGCACCCTCGATGAGCCCACCATTAACAAATACTACGTATAGCACATAGAGGATATTGCGCACTACACTGCAAACACATCGGCCAAAAGCCATGCACATATATCTGAGAACAAAAATGACCGACATTAAGACATCTTTAAGACTCATCTTCATCAGTGTCTTCATGTTTTTGATGGAAAACAGAGACATCAGCAAAAACAACCAATAACACATGGGAAGCATTCTGTTATTTTGCTGGTTCTTCTCTTCACTTATCTCTTCTATTTTTTGGGCATTCCTCTCTCCAGTGTCAGAGCCGGATATCTCAGCTGCCAGCTGCATCTCAAAGATGGTGTCCTCGCAGAAATTGACAAACATCTCCATTTTCTCCTTATCTCCACCCTCATTGACCACGTCAAAAATGAATTGCCTCTTGGACTCTTTGACCTGTGGCTTCTCCCACTGAGTGCGGCTAGATTCACTTATCTCAAAGTAGACACGCTCAATGCGCTTCCCACTGCCTAGGATCTCAATGCGTCCCAAATAGGGCTGGAAATACATCAGGACACACTCAGCTAGTTCCAAGAATGTCCCCAGTCTTGAGTCATTAGGCATATGTTCTGACAAATTGGTGAGGAGGACAGCAATGCTGAAGCCAATGTCTTTGGCTGGCTCATGGAAGCGATCCACAAATACCTCATAATCCACAACTTCACTCTCATTTGTCTCCATGCAGGAAAGGAGGAAGTGAATCTCGGTTTGGGAGAAACGTTTATAGCCTTCCATGGCTCTCTGGAATTCTTTTCTGGGGATGGAGCCTTTACAGTCAGGGTCAAACTCCCTGAAGCCAACTGAGGAGGTGAGGTCTTTAAGTTTCAGAAACATGTCAAAAAACTCAAGCATCATCTCTACATTGGCTGACGACTCCACCAACATATCTACCATCTGCTTTCCAATAGTTCCATTAACAACATTACCTGCAGGGAAAGTAAACAGACAGATCAAATATAGAAGATCAATAGAAAAATATTGCGAAAGATGGGGAAAATCTTACCTTCCAGCATAGAAAGCAAGAATACAACCATATCTTTCTGCAAATCCATGAGCTCTTTCAAAAGCTCAATTTGCCTTGAATCCTGGTGATAAGAAAACATATCAAAGACTTATAGCATTTTAACCAACTCTTCTATTCAAATCAAATATTAAAATTCTACATTTTACTAAGACATTAGTACATGTTGTGTCATTCATGAACAATTTGTTCAATAGAATAAATCTTTTGGGTGAGCGTAATGAACTGAATCACTTCCTGAAACAATCAATTTCTCAGTCAGTTGTGAGTGAGTGTGCAGAGATTCAAGTAATTAATTTGTTATTTTTTCCAAACTAATGACAAGTATTGCCGGGATTTAGCACAAGGTAATCAATGGCCTAATCAATGGCCTATTATACTGACCTTGTGCCAGTGTTACAGTGCTTACAATGTGTTTTCTGTCACACTGATGAAAACTGCATTGTGAAAGGCAGGTGTCGAAAGACTGTCTCAGATCCTGCACTACAGTGAAGCTGAATGATAAGACAGCTACTGTAAATGGGTCAGAATCTGGCAAATTCAGGAGTAATACCAAACTGTAATTCAGTAAAAAAGTATTTAAAGTAATTTTAAAACACTGTTCATTGCCAGCATTCAACAAAGAAACCTTTAAATTATTAAGAATAATAAAGCTCCAGAAGTCAGCAATCAACTGCAATGTTCACAGACAGACAGGGCCCGTTTCATTTTAGTAAGTGTAATTAAACCAACAGAACACCACTCAAGAGCTTAACTGACTGATGTACAAATCTTGTAATTAAACCTTTTTCAATAAATTGATTCTAGAGATTTTGGATGCTGAAAATAACTGCTGCTACTGTAGAAACTGCAAGCTTTAATAGTACCAGAATTATACAGGAAATGTGCAAATAAAACATGATTACTCAAAGTCCTGTACCTGTGAGAGCTTCATCTGCATGTGTGCAAAGACATGGAGAAATCCCACAACAGCATCCCACAGACGACTGTGTGCAAGACTCTCCTGGTTCCCAGTACATGGGCCCTGGATTCATATGTGGATAAGGCAAACTGTTTTATGCAAAGATGCTTTTCATCAAGTATTAAGAAATATTAACAGAGAAGCAGGTGAATAAATGTAGAGATTAAATCCTGCTGGTAGTGCCTAGTGGCTAACAGACATACAAACAACACACTGACATAGGGATGATAAGATGACTAACCTGTATGTACTCAGTGAGTGTGTTAAACACCTGCTTGGCCACTTTTATGACCTTGGAGAAGTTGTGCTGACCAAGTGCATCAATCACATCCTTCCCTGAGTAGTACCAGTAAAAGTCACTGATGGACTCCTATTTTGGAACGCAGACAATACAAAAATGATGGTTTTGTCCAAATACCTGAGAGAATATTTTAAACAAATCTTGAGTGGAATACTGAATGGGTGACACATGAACTGTTATTCACACTACACGGTTAGCAGTATGAAGATGCCTATGTAGGATCCTGGTAATCACATGTAGAGACTGCATTATAAACCAAGATGTCCTACAAAGAGCAGAAATCCACCATAAAATAAGTATCATCAAGGAGAAAAGGATAAAATTCATGGGGCATGCTGTGCGCTTCACAGAAAATAGACAAACCTGTCTATTTTCTGTACACTTCACAGAAAATAGACACGCAAAGACTGAACTCATTGTGTGTCTCATGATGGAAAGAGAGGTTTGCTGAAAAAAAACTTGGCCTAACACTCTCAAGGAAGTCCTGAAGGCAGTAAACCTTGCCTGGGAAGATGCTGAGATGGCTGGAGCTGTCAGAGCCAGGTGGAGAATTCTTGCCCAGTGTGTTGATGCACACAAGGAGGATCTAAATCTAAGTAATTGTTGTACTGTAAAGTCTGTATCAAACCGAAGCACATAGAAACTAACATGGTTTGGTAAGGGAGACCAACATTGTGAAGGAAACTTTAGGTAAACTCACCTGTACTCTGAGTAAATAGTCCACAGTGGATATAATGATGTTGACAGTCATGTTGTTGCCCGTTTGTGTTCTCAAATAGTTCTGAAATTCTGAATCATGAATAAACTTTAATGAGAAATGGAAAGTCAAAGAAGCACTGCAATAAACACTGCCGGGCTAAAAAAAGTCACCACCAAAAAAAAGGTCACACACGAATACAGTACTTCGTTGGGCTGCCTTTAGCTTTGATTACGTCTTGAATTCGCTGTGACATTGCTTCGATTAAGATTTATTTCCATCCGATGTTGCATTAATGTTTCACCAAGATCTTGCACTGATGATGGTAGAGTCTGACCGCTGCGCAAAGCCTTCACCAGTACATCCCAAAGATTCTCAATGGGGTTAAGGTCTGGACTCTGTAGTGGACAATCCATGTGTGAAAATGATGTCTCATGCTCCCTAAACCACTCTTTCACAATTTGAGCCTCATACATCCATCACACTGGAACAGGGTACAGAGGGGCAAAAAAGTCTTTAGTTGGCCACCAATTGTGCAAGTTCTCCCACTTAAAAAGATCATTTCAACTATGAGAGAGAGAATAAGAAAAAAAATGCAGAATGTCACATTGTAGGATTTTTAATGAATTAATTGGTAAATTCCTCAGTAAAATCAGTATTTGGTCACCTACAAGCAAGCAAGATTTGTGTCTCTCAGACCTGTAACTTCTTCTTTAAGAGGCTCCTCTGTTTCCACTCGTTACATGTATTAATGGCATCTGTTTGAACTTGTTATCAATATAAAAGACACCTGTCCACAACCTCAAACAGTCACACTCCAAACTCCACTATATCCAAGACCAAAGAACTGTCAAAGGACACCAGAAATAAAACTGTAGGCCTGCACCAGGCTGGGAAGAGTGAATCTGCAATAGGTAAGCACCTTGGTATGAAGAAATCAA
Organism: Pseudamia nigra; assembly: GCA_029823295.1. Lineage (NCBI taxonomy): Eukaryota > Metazoa > Chordata > Actinopteri > Kurtiformes > Apogonidae > Pseudamia > Pseudamia nigra. Next base: position 14,841 of record JAQQAE010009010.1, read on the forward strand.
CTGTGGGAGCAAT
>JAQQAE010009011.1:0-14853 GCA_029823295.1 Pseudamia nigra
TATTTAGAACTGAAGAAGCTTCCTGGATAGGTAGCGAAATGTCTTCAAACCAAATTTCCAGTCCAGTCGACAGAAGGGAAACCACACGCCTTGCGTTCACTTGGACTGATCAGAAACATGGGTTTTATTTCATTTTCTCACCAGCAGGGGGCACCAACTGTTCACTGTTCAGCAGTAGGAGACACTGAAGGTTTTAACTCACATCATAGGTCAGTGCAACTCCACGATACTAATGACTAATAATGTCAGAGTTAATATGACAGGACTCAGCGGGTCACGTTCCTTCGCCTACAGCAGCTTCTACAGACAAACTAAATGAATGGACGGTGGATGCGTGTTTCACTCGGACGGTTCGTAAACGACGGACAAACCCTCCCATATGTTTCTGAAGAGAAAACAAGGAACATCTGGGCGCCGCCATATTGACACCACTGTCTCCTCACTCTTACACAAAAAGACTTGTGTACGTATCGGTACGCCGATGTTAACCACTGGCTTACGGACTCATAAAACATTGCTGAACAGAGTCATATTGGTGTTGTTACGCTTCCCACTGACCGAAATCCATCCCATAGAGTGTTCACAGAGGTGAGACCAAAACCACGGTTTGTACCAGGCTGTAAACATGTCCTCTGCTCTTAATATGCTCTGAATATTTTAACTCTATGGGGATTGACTCATTTTTGCAGCGACACCCCCCAGTGGACACTGAAGGTACTGCAGTTTATTTAACTCCCTGCTCCGCCATGGAGGCTGCTGCTTGGGAAACACCTGTCAATCAAAGCACTCGTTCCTTTAATTGTGCTCAACTATGGGTCTGGATCATTTTAACAGCTGAACGAGTTACACTACAAGTGTTAAACAACACAAATGTGTTTTGTTTATATATTATATTGTGTGTTTTATATTTATTTAGATTCAGTTTGGAGGTATGGCTTGTTCAAGAGTTAATTTGTGCTACTTTTTGTCTTCTTTGTGTATTTTAGACCATCAGTTGTATTGTGCAAAGGAAAAGTGGGTACGGAGTAAATAGGCCTATTAGTGCTACTACAACAACTGTACAAATCCACACCTGAACAAAATATTCCCCAAAATAGACAAAAGCCTACCAAATAAATCCAAACACTGACCCAATAACTGAACAAAATAACTAAAAAAAGACCAAAAATTAAATAATAATTAACAAAAATAATAAAAACGGCAAAAATAGACCAGAAATGCATAAAAATATCCATAAACTAAACAGACAAAATGAAAAAAAAACCAACAAAAATAACCAAAACAATCAAACATTTACTCAAAATGTTTCTGGTGATTAAAGCCTGACAAATACAAATTGAACCCTTTCTAATGATATTTAAGGTCTTGTTTGTGAATTTCAGACTATTTAAGCCCCTGCTGACACCCTGTTTGTGTTTTTTTTCTTTTCTTTTCTTTTTTGGCCGGTAAATGTGACTGTTTGGGACCGGCGTTACCTTCCACATGACATCACACGCTGCAGTCGGACGCTGCCAACCTGGATCTGCTCCCAGGAATCCTGAAAAAGAAAAGCAGTTGGTTTGCAGATAAAATTAGTCCACACCGCTCACACCGAAAAGGGCACGAGTATGAGTCAGAGCCGCACCGAATGATGGTTTTTCAGACCGGGGAGAAAAATAAAACAAAACCACAGGAGAGATGAGAAAAATCTGGTTATTTTTACGCAAATGGAGAAATGGATCAACATAACCTGAAATATCCACACTTCTACTGTGAAGGAATGCACACATTTAATCTTAAAACTAAAGAGTAATGCGATATGTAAGAATAAAGACTGAAATTAAGCGCAAAGTGAACAAAATGTTCAGGAAAAATGGGGGAAAAGTGTATAAAATATTCCAGTAAATGAACAAAGTAATTAATAAAAAGATCAGAAAAGACTAAAACAATAATCAAAATGAACAAAAATAGAAAAAAAGCACAACTCTGAACAATAACATAACAAAACTTACACAAAAAATGAAGAAAATCATCAAGAAATAAATGAAGAAATGAACAAACTGAACTAAAACAAACCATACACTGAACAAAATTGGCCAAATAACCCAAAAAATGAGTGAGAAAGCAAAAAAAAATTAACAAAAGGAACCAAAGTAGTAAAAAAAAAAAAAGATGCAAAAAGAGAGTTATTCTTGAAAAGAAATAAAAACTAGACAAAATAATCCATACACTGAACAAAAAGGACCAAATACCCTAAAAACTGATGAGAAAGCAAACAACAATGAACAACAGGGACCAAAGTAGTACGAAAAAAGACCAAAAAGAATTTAGTTATTCTCAAAATGAATGAAAATTAAACAAAAGAATCCATACACTGAACAAAAAGGACCAAATGACCCAAAAATTAATGAGGAAGCAAACAAAAACAAACCAAGGAGACCAAAATAGACAAAAAAAAGGCCAAAAATGAATAAAATGATTCTTAAAATGAGCAAAAACCAAACCATACACTGAACAAAATGAGCCAACTAATGCAAAAAAAAAAAAAATCAAAAGTGACCAAAACAACCAAAAATTGACCATGTGAAATAAATAAATAAAGACATGAAAAAAAAAACAAAGAAAATAATGCACAAACTGCCCAAACTCACCTCAGCAAACGCTTCACAGTGGGTGATGATGATGTTTGGACGGAAACGCTCCACCGTGACGTCCTTGTCCAACCTGCTGCTCAGGTCCTTCACGGACGCCTCGGAGAGCATCATCACGGCGCCGACGTCCGAATACACCACCTCCTGGAAAACAACACCCATCCAAACTGACCAGTCCGTGTCAATAATTATCACGACTGATGTGAAATCACTGGTTTATTAATATTTAAAGGATGATTTTTGGTCCTGAGTGAAAAAGAGAAATGAGGATGAGACAAAGAATTTTTTTTGTATATCACCGTTTACCCTGAGCCTGCAACCTGCGCCGTCCAATGACAGGAGTAACATATAGTCATAAATCAAAATGAACAAAATAAGTACTAAATCGTGAAGAAAAAGGAAAAAAAAATTAAAACAATAATGAAAAACAATTTTAAAGAAATAAAAAAAATCCACAAAATTAACAAAATAATCAAGTAGATGAACATGTACAAGTAAAATAATGAACAAGTTTCAAATAAAGCATATGAAATAATAAAGAAATGGAACAAGAATTAGAAAAATGGCTAAAATGATAAATCAACTTGATGCAAATGAATTTTAAAAAATGAACAAAATAGTGAAGAAAATGAACAAACTAAGGAAGCACACAGCAGCCAAATAAATACAAAAAACAGGAAAACGAACAAGATGAGCAAAATAATGAACAAAAAAAATTAAAAACATTAACTGACCAATATTAAATTTGTCTCGTCTGAAACATATGACAACTAGAAAGCACTCACAGCGCAGACCTCCACCAAGGCAGCTCATTTCCTCCGTATGACATCGTTAGAGTGTTTTTAGCACCACAAAGGTGCACATTTTAAAATACAATGGTCCCTCATTTACTGCGGGGGCTACGTTCTAAAAATAACCTCCGATAGGCAAAATCCGCGAAGTAGATTCCTATGGAAGAACTGTTTTCAGGCCCAAACATTTGTTTGAGAAACAAAAAAAGCAAAAAAACCAAATGCTTTCCTACAAAAAAAACACGATGGCCTCCAGAAACAACAAATTTAATTTCAACCTACGAAGCTGGACACACAAGAAACCACCAATAGTGACCCACGCGTCACATAAAATCATGGGAATCCTTCAAACTGTCAGTCAGTTTCCTACGCCCCGCCCCTTCTCGTTTTGATTGGTTGACGAGTGAGCCGTAATTGTCAATCACAGCTCTGTTCTAACGACTGAGCATTGAAACGCCGTCCGACCAGCGCTCAGCGATTTTGATTGGTCAGCGCAAAAAAATGCCATGTGCTGAGATGGTGATTCGGTTCACCGCCAAAATGTAATCATCTGTTCCCATTTCACCAAAATCCATTCATGACTTTTAGAGTAATATTGCTAACTAACTGGCAGACAGATGCTGGCAAACACAAACATAAGAAAAATGTACAAATGACATAGAAAACATAAAAGAAATTGGAAAAGACAAAAACAGCATCAGAGACAAAAGAAATGACTAGGACAAAAAAACCCATAAAAGATGCAAAATACGCCAAAAGCCAAAGATGAAGACGCGTAGACACAAAAGATACGCAAGACGGAAACGACAGACACGACGTAAACAGACGTAAAAGATGTAAGACACAAGAAGCCAAAAACAGAACGAGACAGAACGTAAAAGAGGCACACACAAAAATCATCCGATAGACTCAAAAGATGAAATCTCGGCTCTGATTTCGCCTTCAGTTGAGTCGCTAAATATTACGATGGAAAACACGCCACAGGGCCCCGTTTTACCTCGTGCTGTGGAAACAAAGGCTCCTTCTCCACCGGCCGCCTGGCTTTCATCTGCGGCTCGAAGTGAACCAATCGGAAGGTTTTCTCCTCCCCCAGGTAGCGAGTGAGCCATCGAGACGCCTCCTCGCCACAGTCCCGACCCTGGATGTCAGTGCTGAAAACTCTGCAGCACAGAAAACATCAACGCTGGAACATAAACCTACGCATGTTTGTTTAAAAAAAAAAAAAAAGAAAAGTTGAGTCACTGTGTAAAATGTAAAAAAAAAAATTTGGATTTGCGAAATATTCCAACAGTATGTACACGTGTCTACATCTCTGAGATACCAGTCAATGGTTTATTTTTTACACCGAAGACTAGGCTTTTGTCAGCCACTTGCGCAACTGTGTTTTGGAGCAGAAGATAGTAACTCGAAAGGATGTACTGCGACCTGCAGTCGATGACGTTGTTACCAAGTTGTTTTAGAGGAAACCTCAGCTCGTCCATGTCAGGGCCGTTCAGGCACACCTGACCTCCCTCGCACGTCAGAGACACCAGGACCAGGCGGGGCTCCTGTCGACCGGTGATCATGTGACCATCCTCCGTCACCACCAGCCAATGTCTGAGAGAACACGGTCATCAGACTCTCAGGTAAAACACATGAGGAACAAACGCATGAAGAAGAAAAATGAGTAAAATGAGAAACATTCACGCTCACATTTAAACATATGGACAATTTATTCAAGTGACCGATGAGGCCCCGGTGCATGTTTATGGATGAGAGACTATCAAAATACATTTGTTTCTCACAAAAGTGATCTGAAATACTGCAAAACAGGCAGGGGTTAGAATAATTCTGGACTTCAATGTAAATGCTAGTTAGAGGGGCCAGAATTATTTTTTAAAATTTTGATTTAATGTTGAAATAAATCAGAATGAATAAAGGAAGCAAAATGAACAAACACTGGATCAGACCAATATAATCAAAATATACACCAAAACAAAACAAGAAACGATCTACATCAACACAGCTGTGAAAAATAATTATTACAATGAACAAAAAAGAAGAAAATAATCAATGGAATTAACAAAAATGGCCAAGCTAATACCAAAATTTACCAAAAAGTGAACATTACGGGTTAGTGAACCAAGACCGCGAATGTTACAGGTCCCTGAAAGCCTCATGCGTTTACAGGTCAGTGAACCCCTCATGAACCAGGACTGTGAATGCCTCATGCGTTGCCATTTACAGGTCAGTGAACCGCTCACGAACGAGGGCACTGACCCAGACCCACCGCCCCGTTCTCTCTAAACCTAAATACGATCCCGTGATGCGTTCACGGTCACGGTTCATGAGGCGCCCACGGACCCAACTGCTGGCAGACGCGGGCCCGCAGTGCTCACCGGTCCCGGAGCTCTCCAGACTTCAGGCCTTTCCTCTGGCACTCGGCGAGCCCCACGGACACCGCCTTCCCGGACTTCAGAGGGTGGATGAGGAGCTGGGACACGACGCCCACCGGGATCAGCTCCTCCGGGGTCTTCCGGAGATACTTCAATCCGACACCGACTCCCAGAGCGGCCAGGCCGGCCCCGCCGAGCAGCAGGGCCGCTCTCTTATTGTGGACAACCGCGTTCAGCGCCACGTTCCACAGGTCCATTTTGGACGGTTTGCGATAAACTCTGGAATCCGGCTGAACTTTAATCACTGTTAAAGAGACATGAACCGCCGTGTGAGACGTTCAGGGACACTGGGAAACAGCCTGCAGCGGATCCGGGCCTGAGGCGACCATTAGTCACATACAGTACAAGGTTGTTTTGTCCATGTTATTGACTGTTTTGTTGATTACTTTCGTCATTCTTAGTCCATTTTCTTGATTATTTGGATCATTTGCGAACATATTCTGCATTTTTAGGTCTTTCTGTTCTTTTTGTTGATTGTTTGGTTCATTCAATTCACTGTTTTGTTCATTTTTGGAATTTTGGGGGGCATTTTGTTGTGTATTTTCTTCTTTTTTGATATTTTGGGTCTATTTTTTCACTTTATTGATAATTTTGTACATTTTGTTGACTATGTTAATTTTTGGTGACTTGATTCATTATTTTGTCCATTTTTTTGTCCATTTGATTCATTATTTTTGTTCACTTGTGCCCATTTTATTCGATATTTTCTTATTTGATTATGATTATTTTTGTATTGCTTTGTTCATTTTGATCAAATTTTTCCATTATTTTGTTCATTTTTGCACATTTTCTTCATTATATTCTTAATTTTTTGGTTGATTTTGTATTTTTTTTTAATTAATTCTTGTCAATTTTCTTTCTTTTTTGGTTAGTTTTTTGTCATTTTGTTCATTTTCATGCATTTTCTTGATTATTTTGTTCATTTTTGGTTAATTTAGTATTTTTTGTTAATTTCTTCATTATTTTTTTTATTTTTTGATTTAGTTTTTATGATTTAGTTCATTTTCATCCATTTTCTTCATTATTTTGTTAATTTTTTTCCATGTTATTCATGATTTTCTCATAATGTTCTTTTTGGTTAGTTTTGTGTTACCGTACTCTGTTTGTTTTTGTCCATCCTTCCATTGTCTTCTATTTATCCGGATTTTTGTTCATGTTCTTCCTTATTTTGTTCATTTCTATTCCATCTTTTACATAATTTTTTACATTAGTTTTTTTATCTTCTTGTGTCTTTTGTGTCATTTTTACTATGTTGCATTTTTTTATATTGTTTTTATCTTTTTTGCATATTTTTCTGATTGTTTGAATCTACAGACAGCCGTCTGGTTTCCAAAAATCAGCCTTTGAACGTTAAAAAAAAAACACATTCATTTGACATATGAATATGAACCTTTTTACGATGATAACATTTTGTAATTTTACTGACTAGTCCTTAAAATAAAAACATAAAATAAAGATTTTCAACCGTGAATGAACAGTGAACTGCATCAAAATCCCTTTTGTAAAAGCCTTAGGTCGTGTCACCCTGAAAAAACGCTGGTACAATATTTAACGAGTGATGTTTTATCGCTGAGACTCTGACGGAAAACATTTACTCAGCCAGGTGTTTAAATACGGTCGGTCTGTCGTAAATACATCAGGCTCAATTCAGAACCTAGAAAACAAACGACATGAGAAAAAACAAGCAACATAACAAACTGAGTGAGCAAAACAGTTCAGTTATTAACGAAATGAGCAACATAAGCAGTGAAATTGGCAAGAATAAGCAACAAAATTGGAACGAAATAAACAAAACAAGCAGCAGAATGAGGAAAATAAGCAACAAAATAGGCTACAGTGAGCACAATAAGAAATGAACTCAAAACAAAATAAGATAAAATGGCCAAAATATTCAAGTAAATTAACAAAAAATAGCAGAATAAGCAACAAAATGGGAACAAAATAGCAGAATAAACAGCAAAATGAACTAATTAACTGAAGGTTTGAAAATGAAATATAGAAAATGGACAAAAATATACAACAAAATAGGTGGGGGTGTGTGTTTTTGTCGAAGGGTAAGGGTGTGTGCATTATATATGTAATAGTATGTGTCTTTGTGGTTAATATATAAGCATTTGTGTTGCTTTTGTGTGTGAAAATTGCTCTACAAAGACAATATGGTTTGATTTGATGTCAAGATGAACAAAAATGAAGTAAAATGAACAAAAAAGTTAAGAAAATGACCACAAAAACAGCAACATTGTCGAAAATTAAAAATATAATCAACAAAAAATCAGTCAACAAGTAGATGGCTCCATAACTAAATGTGCAAAATAATTAATAAAATCAATAAAAAGTGAGGAAAATGAGTATAATAATGACTAAAATGTACAAAAATGAATGAATAAATAGGAAACTCGATTTTAAAAAATGTTCCCACCCTTAACTTTGGATTTAACGTAAGGTCCAAACTGGTTGTTCGGTTTGGGACCAGAACCAGTGATGGCATGTCACATGTGACCTTCTCCTTCTCCATGATGGATCTATTTCTGTCTCTGACACAGATCCTCAGGTCTGTGGACAAAACAGCAGATGCTCCGTCCACGGGGGTCCATACAGGGATTTGTCCAATGAGGTCCTTCTGTCACTGTTCTGATGTCTGAAGACACATTGACAGGCACCAGGCCAGAAAAGAAACATATGGGATATAACGTGACACGTGTCATATGTGAAGACACATCCTCAGGCACCGGGACAGATCTATGAGCCAATGTTACAATAAGACAAATAAACCTAGTATGTTCTGTGAAGACACGTCCAATGTCTGAAGAAACATTCACAGGCAGAACAGCAGGCCAGCTCAGGCACTGAGGTGTTCTAATGGCAATAAGCAAAATATAGAACTGCAGTCATGCCGTAGCGACCACCTACTGAAGAACTTTGAACTCTGAACACCCAGAGGTTCTCCATCACTCTCCAGTGTCAGTCTCTTTTCTTGTGACACCATCGTTGGAATACCTATGGGCGCGGCTGTGGCTTGGGGGCGGCTGTGCCTCAATAGGTAGAGCGGGTTGCCCAGGGTTAGCGGTTCAAATCCTGGCTTCTCGTGTCCACAGGCCTAAGTGTCCTTGAGTAAGACACTGAACCCCACATTGCTCCCAGTGAGTGTCACTGGTGTATGAATGTGTGGGTGAATGGAAAGCAGTGTAAAGAGCTTTGAGTGCAGTAGGGTAGAAAGACGCTATGTAAGTGCAAGACCATTTACCAAGTCCAGCACCACGAGTCAGACCTGTGAGACCGTGATCTAGTGATTATCCAAGCCTGACTTTTTGCAAAGTACAGTACATAGAGGTCATCGTCCCTCCAGTATGACTATATCGTCCTTTTGGAAACACAACCCACTTCTGAATTAAGTAGAATGTTTCACTGTCCTCAGTAGGTGAGCAAGTTCCCTGGACGCTGCAGGTAATCAGGACTCCATCCATCTCCTCAGATTTAACCTCCAGCATGTGCCCCATCAAGTACGGACTCAACATCATGTCTGTTATGATCAAGTTAGCGTAGGCGTGGTTTTCAGCTCAGGGAGTCACTGATTGACACATATTCAGAGGATGTGGGCATGGTTTGGATGAGACACAGCTGGGTGGAATGAGTTAATATAAGCAGATGTGCAAACACGTGGGAGAGAGATTGAAATACCGAGAGCAGCTCGGAGAACACGCCAACCTGAGAGAACTGACCCATAAATTTCTATCTGTCTATCATAAAGGCCTACGGACTGGTAATCAAACTTTTAAGTAGCATGCTCACACTATTGTATATATTCACCTTAAAAAACTCGGAACTACAACAAAACGACCCAAGCATGGGTGCAACTTTCCTGCAAGTCATCGGACGGATCGACAAGGCATGGACTTGACTGACAAACGAAACCATCCTGTCGGGATCAGAAAGGCCGGAACAATTGGAAATGGAACTGATGCGGAGTCTGACGGCAGCCACGCAGAGGAGGAAGCAGCGCTTCATCAACCTTCCGAGTTGGCGGAGTAGTTCAGAAACGACACAGAGGATGAAGAATTTAAAGGATTTGGCGATTAGGAGTGAGATCGTGAGTTTGGAGAGCTTGTTAGATTATGTTCTTTATGCTATGGTTATGTGAATAACTGTTAATATATTACGTTAACATACGAGACACCTATTTAATAAATTTCCCCCCAAAAATGCGTCACACAGTATAGTCCAGTGCGACTTATATACGTTTTTTTTTCTTCTTCGTTATGTATTCTTTGGCTTGAGCGACTTAAACTCAGGAGCGACGCATAGTCCGGAAAATATGTTAATTCACACCAATCGGGTGGGGCTGTGGAACCGCAGCCACTTAGCAAGCTTATGGATAAACTACCGTATTTTCCGGATTACAAGTCGCGTTTTTTTTTTTTTGTTGCATAGTCTGGTTAGGGGAGCGACAAATACATCAGAGCAACTTTTATAGTAAATAAATTCAAATATCGGGTGTTTGTCACACTGACAGCCGCTAGAGTTGGCGAGCCGCGAGCTCCCCCTTCTGGCGCGCCGCATGCTAGACGCGCGTTCCCCGAACAAATGCGACCTGTTCTGCAGAGCGACTAACACACTTTTTTTTCTTCTTTATTATGCATTTTTTGGCTTGTGCGACCAACATTCCGGAGCGATTTTTCACCCGGAAAATACGGTAATGCTGAACGCTAGCTTATGGACTTGGCGAACCGTCATCAAGTATTGGCAAATGAAGACGCACGTTTTGTTTTTTTTTCATAGATTCTTTCTTTTTTTGGAGCTGAGGACGGCGTTATTTTTGTTAAATTAAGAAACAAGTCGTTTCATCATTTTTGAGACTGACTTAAACCGAATGTGCATTTTAGTCACGAGCAGGAAAAGCTTTAATCACACAGTTCCAGTCTGAAACCGGACTGTCCATAACGTGTAGGCGCCCGAAGCTGTGGTCATCATCTCCTGCTGTTCACCGACATGTGCTGTGTGAGAAAAGTGTGTCCAAGTGCATTTGCTCATTTTGTGTTAATTGTGTTGCTTATTTTGCTAATGTTTCTTCAATTTGTTGGTTATTTTGTTCATTTTTGTTGATTTTCGTGCCTTATTTTGCTGATTTTTGCTCTGTAGTTTATTTTTACTCGTTTTCGTTCTGATTTTGCTCATGTAGTTATGTGTTTTATCCATTGTGTCACTCATTTTGCTCATTTTTGTTCATTTTCTTTGCTGTGACTTATTTTGCCCATTTTGCTCATATTGTTGCCTGTTTTATTCATTTTTGCTCATTTTGTCACTTATTTTGCTCATGTTGTTGCTCATTTTGCAGATTCTATTTTTGGGCTTAATTGACATTTTGACAAAAAGCAGGAAATGCTTTAATCACACATTTGTTGCATATTTTATTCATTTTTGTTCATGTTGCTGCTTATCTTGTTTATTTTGTCTTTTGTTTTGCTCATGTTGCTGCCAACTTAACTCATTTTTGCTCATTTTGTTGCTTTTTTTATTTTACTGATTTTTCTCATTTTTGTACATTTTGTCACTTTGCCCATTTTTGCTCATGTTGATGCCTATTTTATTTATGTTTGTTCGTTTTGTCTACCGACTTTGCTCATGTTTGCTAATTTTGTCACTTATTTTGCTCATATTTTTGCTTATTTTGTTAATTTTGTGGTTTCTATGTTCCGACATTTTGGCGAAAAGCGGGAAGTTTTTGTTTTTGCTTGTTATTGCTCTTTTTGTCACTGACTTAGCAGACTTTTCCTAAATTTGTCACTTATTTTGCTCATATTGTTGCTTATTTTGTTAATTTTGTGGATTCTATGTTCAGACTTACTTATTCGACATTTTGACTAAAACCAGGAAAAGCTTTAATCACACAATTGTTGAATATTTTATTCATTTTTGTTCATTTTGCTGCTTATCTTATTTACTTTGACCTTGTTTTGGTCATGTTGTCGCCAATTTTATTCATTTTTTCTCATATTGTTGATTATTTTTTAAATTTTGTCACATATTTTGCTCATGCAGTGGACTATTTTATACATGTTTTGCTCTTTTTGCCACTGATTTTGCAGATTTTTCCAAATTTTGTCACTTATTTTGCTCATGTTGTTGCTTATTATGTTCATTATTGCAGTTGCCTACTTCAATTTTTGCCCATTTAGTCACTTATTTTGCACGTTTTTGCTCACTTTGCCGCTTATTTTGCTCATTTTGTCACTCATTTTGGTCGTTTTTGTGGATTTCTTTTTCAGTCTCACTTCAGTGACATTTTGATGAAGAGCAGGAAACACACAGTTCCACTCTTAAACCATACTGTCCATAACGTGTAGGCGCTCGAAGCCGCGGCCATCGCCTCCTGCTGTTTGTCGACATGTGCTGTGTGAGAAAAGTGTGTGAATGTATAGAAGTGTCCGTTGAGTGCAGATGGCGTCGTCCTGGGAATTCTGACCCACGTCCAGGTCCGGACAAACCTCCAGCAGGTGAGTCACGAGGCAGGAGGTGTGCTATTCTACCATTACATCATGGTCTGAGCATGGTCTGGATTACTCACCATGACACATTAAAAGACCAACCAACAGAGCAGGTGTGCAGGCACAATAGTTTACAGCAAACGGGAAAAATAAGCACGGAATTTAACACAATGGATACACATTAACCAGATAATCAAAGAAATGCACAAACCTGAGCAAAAAACGAGCCAGAAATTGAATAAAAATTAACAAAACAAGCAACAAAATGAACAGAAATGTACAACATGAGCAACAAAATGAGCAACGTAAGGGAAAAGAAGAGAAAGGATGATTAAATTGACTAAAAATTAGCAGAGTATTCAACAAAATGGGCAAAAAAAGCAATAAAATGAACAACGTTAAACAAAGTGGGCAACAAAATGAGCAAATATTAGTAAACTAAGCCACAACATGAATAAAAATTTGTAAAATAAGCAACTAAATGAACAAAAAGTAAAATAAGCAACAAAAATGAGTTAAAAAAGCAACAAAATGAACATAAATGAGTAAAAGAAGCAACAAAATGAACATAAATGAGTAAAATAAGCAACAAAAATGAACAAAAATGAGTAAAATAAACAACAAAAGAGTAAAATAAACAATAAAATGAACAAAAATGAGTAAAATAAGCAACAAAATGAACGAGTAAAGTAAGCAACAAAACAAACAAAAATTAGTTAAATAAGCGGCAAAATGAATGAAGAAAGCAACAAACTGAGCAGAAGTTAGTAAAATAAGCAATGAAATAAACAGAAAAAAATAACAAAATGAACAAAAATTAATATAATATGCAGAAAAATTAACAAAAAAAGCAACAAAGTGAACAAAAATTAGTGAAATAAGCAACAAAAATGTGCAAAATAAGCAACAAAATAAACAAAAATATACAACATAAGTAGAAACTTACAGAAATAAGGAAAAAAGGAGGGAAAGGAATGAGCAAATAAGAAAAAAATTTAAATAAACAAAAAATAAACAAAATAAGCAACAAAATGAAGAAAAATGTACAATATTACAACAAAATGAGCAACATAAAGAAAAAGTAGGGAAAAGATGAACAAAATGAGTAAAAATGAGCAAAATAATCCAAAAAATGAACAAAAACTAAATTAACCAAATATGAGCATAAATGCAAAAAAAAAAAAAAAAACAGAAAATGATGAATGAAGCAAAAATGTGCAACAAAAGCAACACAATAAATCAAATTTAACAGAACAGGAACAAGAAATCAAGAATCCTTTCATTGTCATTCATAGGTGCACTACTCAACAAAATTTCAAAGCAAAATCATCCTCTTAATGAACAAACAATAAAAAGTATAATTTCCAAGTAATGACTTGAAACCTGGTTTTATTTTCTGATTGTAATTCAACGTAAATTAGGTCCAATGAGTACGTTAAAAAGACAAAAGACACTGGCTTAGAACAAAATACCCACGATTTTAATATTTTCTCCTGTTATTTTCTGAAACTGGGAAACATTATTTGAACATTTAAAGGCGCTGTGTTTTTTTTTATTAAACACACCATCTTTAAGGTATATATAAAAAGTTCTTAGTTATTTTCAAGTGTTTCAAGTGTATTTTGTGCTTTTTTTTCTGAGAAACAGTTTCAGTGCAACATGATGCCGTCTAATACAGTACTTGTATGAAGGTTACAACAGGCTTCTGGGAATAAGTTTAAATACATATAAAAGCAGAAATGTCACTTTTCAACATGACTGAGTGAATTCCAGTAAAAAAAAAAAAACTACTTTTCCTGGATCAGTTTCTCCAATCTTTATGCGGATTTCTCACCGAGAAAAAGGAAAAGAAAAAACTTTCAGTGTTGCATAACGGTTGGAGAAATTGCTTCAAAATAAATTAAAAAAAAAAAGTTTATCCCATAAACTGTATTGATGGACAAACTGTCCGTGACGTCACCCATTGGTTTCTGTAGGGCTGTTCTGAGGCCAGTCCGGTTGGCACTTCCTGGATGACATTTTGGAGCCAAAAACAGGATGTAGCCATATTTGGACGAATGGCAGTGGAGCTACCATAGCTTAGTATGTCAGGGGTCTCATGGGTAAGCTAATACTAGCTGCTAGCTTACTGAGTCAGTAAAACCCAGCGGGCAATGACACGGGCGGCTCAGTGAGGCCCATGTGGGAGCAATTCTAAGTTGTAATCCCGCCGCTTGGCTGCCGGAAAACTGATCGTTCGGCTCCAAGAAGCCTTTTCCCCGTAGAGATAGAGTCAAAAGTCTACACACCCCTGTTCAAATGCCAGGTTTTTGTGATGTAAAAAATTGACACCAAGATAAATAACTTCACAATATATTCCATCTTTAATGTGACCTATAACCTGTGCAACGCAATTAAAAAAACAAACCGAAACCTTTAAAGGGGAAAATGAAAAATATAAAACTTAAAATAACCTGGCTGCATAAATATGCACACCCTTAAACTAATACTTTGTTGCAGCACCTTTGGCTTTTAT
>JAQQAE010009012.1:0-14850 GCA_029823295.1 Pseudamia nigra
AATACAGAGAAGGTCAGGAAATCCCACGCAGCGGTGACGGTAAGCGTGTCTCTTGCAACGAGCCATTTCGGGGTCTTGACACACACAAATAGTGCGGGACTTAACTGGAATTAGTCCATATATAAGGCGCACTGTCATATTTGGACAAAATTGACGGCGTTTAGGTTCGCCTTGTAGTGCGGAAAGGACGGTAAATTAAACGGAAATAATGTAAGTTATGTGTCCTTTCTCTGCGGACCGGCACCAATTGACCCACGGACCAGTACCGGTCCGCGGACCGGGGGTTGGGGACCCCTGCTTTATACGATCAATAAAGTAAGTAAGTATTTAACTATCGCTTTCAAGAAACTTTGCACATTTAATTATACCATTCAAAAGGCTTATGATGAACCATGGCATGCAATACTGTTAACACCTACTAGTCACTCCCTCCGCCAAAATATCAGACATCTTGCAGCAAGAGGACAGAATTCGCATGCTCATGTGGTCCACAATAAGAACCTAGAAAAACAACATTAATGGTTATACAATCAGTGTGAAAGAAAGAGATTCATTCATACTGGGCAACCATTACCTTCCATTCTCCATCTTTCTTTACACTCTTGATGACTCCATTAAGGATTTCTGTGGAGAAGAGACAGATTCAATAACTGCTTAGAAAACACCCCTAGCTCAAGTATGTTCTTGTTGAAAGTAAGAGGTGGTTATTTTAGGGAACTTCGTGTTCTAGTAAGGCCATTAGCAAGACTATTGGTGAAACACCAGTACAGCACTGATAATTTCTGATAAACTAAGCAATACCAAGGCATATGCTCACCATCAAATGTTTAATTTATTCCCAGCTAAAAGGAAGGAATGATTGGAATAGAAAAGATCTTTTTTATCCACAGAAATGGCTTTCAAAATATACATAGATATGAGACAAATAAAAAAATACATTGACCTGCCAAAGAAGCCACCACCTGGATTTCACTGAGAAAACAGTTAAGAGCCTTAGATTGGATAATTACAGCAGTGATTGATATCTTTCAGCTGCAACAAGTTAGTTGAAAGTACTTCTCATTTATAGTTTATTTTTCCAACGATTTTTTGTTTGGTTCCTAATGACATGGACATATTCTAACATGACAATGCCAGGTTTCATATGCTCTAATAGTGACAGAGTGGTTGATGGAGCACCAGACATCATTTTCACATGTACTGGACTCTACTGAGATGTGCTGAAGAAGACTATGCAGCACTCCGACTCTCCAAAGAGCTTGGCAAACTTTACTGCATATTAGGGTTTACATCAGTCTCAAAATGCAATGGAGCCTGTGTATAGTTCAGGCAGGTGTGAAAGTCTGTTCTCAACCCTGGTGGTTTAACTGTAACAAAAATACTGACTGATTACAAGCGTTTCTTCAAATGAAAATATCTAGGATTTTCCCCTTCAACTTCTAATCCTAGAATCTCCCCTGCTCAAAGGTCGGCTACTTTTACATAAAATTTCTAATTCAGCTTGTTGTAGATTTCCTGATGTCACAGTATGAGGAAACCAGGTTGTGAAGACAACACAAAAACAAAGTTGTTCAAGTGAAGATGCCTACACTGCAACACTAGAGATGAAATTTTAAAATATGGGGCTTCCTGCAGTTTTTAGGTACTATGACACCTTAAAATGCCCTGAAATCAAATAAGATCCTTTGGTGTAGTTAATTTACCCAGATAACTCTTCTGCCTGAGGCTATTGTGTTGAATGTCATGCACAAAAGTTCTCAAAAGGCAAAACATATCACAAATCTAGGTGACTCGCCTATAGAATATCTTTCAGGAAATCCTATAAAACTTAAAACCTATGCCAGATCAAACATGCGAATCATTGGTATTTCGCTGTGGCGACCCCTGAGGGGAGCAGCCGAAAGGAGAAGAAGAAGATATACTGCCAGCTAACATGTAGTGAAAAAGTGAATAATGTGGCAACAAAGAATAGGAACACATATAGCGACAAAATGGCAGGGTGAACTGATATGGTGGAATTTTTACCAAACTTCTTTGTTCTTATTCATTAGAAACCACAGTAACTCTCTTAAGTATGTTGTTCATAGTTTTGCCACATATTGGAATCTTGGCTGGTTATAGAAATAGGAGTTTTTACTGAGCTGTTAAAGCAAACGACTGCACTTTATCCGCTGTTATGGATCATCACAGCATCAGACACTGACTATGTCGTATTTTTTTATGCGTTTATGTATTTTAGTTACGTTATAAAAAATGTGGAAGAACAATCAATAATCAACAGAACGGATAAGGTAAAGCATTGAACAAATGTGATGGGTTGTTCTTCGAAAAACTGATATTTTGGATGTGTCAAAAGTTTGAAGTTCCAGACAAGACTGAGAATTAGAAATAATATTTATGACTATAGCTCAACACCCACCACATTTTTTTTTTTTTTAGGTATTTGGCCATATTTGCCTCAAAATATCTTTGTGAACTTGACTTAATTCTGTCAATGACGACATTTTGTAAAATAATAATTATGACAGATCTTACTGGAGATGAGAGGACATGAACTTTGTGGATGAGTTACAGAGTTTTTTTTTTTAGCTCTCTGCTAAAGTCTTCACTATTTTGCACAATAAAGGGCTTGCACAAAGGCTAAATCAAAGAAGTTAAGGAGCAGTTACAGGAACAGGTAGTAGGACTGGTAATCTGGGCAAGGTCAGGGACACACCTGGGAATTAATCCAGAGTTACAGGATTTTTTTTGCCTCAAAACAAAGACATAACAACTATGGACATGTTGATTGCAACAATTTTATTATTATTATTATTATTATTCGGAAATAAATAGTCTAAGTAAACTTAGGAGGTGGATAACTTAAATGCCACCCAAGACGTTATAGACCATTATTACATAATGGAGCGACCAAATATAACAAATAGGCTACACATGTTTCCTTCTAAATCAAGTGAAGTTTATCTTTAACCGATTTTGATCGATTGATTTTGATTTTAATCGAGGCCGATTTGTTTAGATACGTACTATGTTCACTGACAAAACAATTAGTGTTTTGATGAGGGTTAATAGATGTTCATCTTTTCTCCGATACATCACCTGTCACGGTGAGAACTTCCTTCTCGGTTAGCCAGCTAACATTAGCCTCCAACTCGGACTTCTCACATTTGTACGTTCTCGCGCTTCGACCTGGGTCGTTTTTCAGTAATGGCCACATAATTTTCAACACATTAATTTCTGCCAGGCACTCAGACGGATACTACAACTCTCTTCATAACCCCGAGACGTTAATTCCTTCTGATGTTGGTTAGCTTTGAATTTGGACAGGAGCAGGAAGAAACCTGTTAGCAACTGACGTACACAGCACGGGTTTGAAGTTTGGAGTCACCTAATTAAGACGCTACAAGATAAGCACGGGAATGATGAACGCCTGTGTGTTTTGCCAATAGTAAATCACCGAAACTATAAATTATCACAACAAACGGTTCACTTACTTTCTCCCACAACCGCTTTCAGACCACTCGGTGCCATCTTGACAGCAGGCTGCGGGCTATTCGGCCACTTCCTTGTTGTTGGAGTCTGAAGGTGCAACTCGACAGCTTTTGAAGAGAAATGTTGCCCTCTGCTGTGTTATCTTGTTGCAAGGACACTTCTCACGGCAATGGTGTATTAGAAAAAAATTGAAAATATTGCTTGACTTGTTTGTTTGCATTTCATAGTTATTTCAATGTAATATTAAGCCTTGATATGAAATGAAATGACTAAAACCCTCATAACTACATTAGTCCTATGCCAGTTTTAAAAGGTGCATAATCAAGTTAACAGAACATTACAAGATGATCACTGGGGAAATACCATTCATTGGCCTATGATGACCACATAATAAAAAACTTTGATTCCTCCTTGTGAATCTGACTTTCAAATTGACTGGCACAAACAGCTGGAGGAAAGAAATAAACATTCCTGCTGTAGTGCCTCAGGAGTCATTCTGTCAACCCCCCAGCTGGCCACTGTTCATTGCCAAAGATATTTGAGGGGACCACTTGATCAGCCTTGGGACAAACATGTCAACACATACTCTTAATGGATGGGAAGTTCAGCAATTTGTTAACTATGACTGAATGTCAAAGCACATCCAAGACTTTTGAGTGTCTGGACCCAGTACACACAGATCTCTCAGTGGATTTACACTTAATAGATCATATCACAGCTTAATTTCCTGTTTTATAAGCTGTAATCAAAACAATTTAACTACTATTCTGAAGCATTTATGAACAAAAATTACCTCTTAAAATAATGAGTTGTACTACAACAAAGACGTCAACACAGCAATGTAGATAAATGGGGGCAGAGAAACCCTGTGCAGTCACGAAGTAATCTAGGACCATTACTCTTATTCCAAAGCGGGTGTATCTCTATCTCTATCTCTCTCTCCCTCTCTCTATACTGTATATATATCTCATATTAGATCTGCATTTTTTACATGTCAACTAAATGCTTCAAGTTTATTTATTATTCTAATTTTGATGATTAAGGCACTTACAGCTCGCAAAAATATTTTTTTTTAAATTATCACAAACTATATTTGATATCAAGTTTGAGTAAACCACAGTTTATGCTGTATAAATACCATGAATTTCTCCTTGAGGTTTAATACACACTTCTGTAATCATGTGAAAGTCTGTGGACTTGACACTTGTCCAGACAAAACTGTCCACGAGGTGGGGAAGCCACAGAAAATCACTGCTGAAAAGACTGGCTGTTCAGTGTTTTATCAAAGTATGTGTGGAAGGAAAAGGTGCACAGGCAACTGCCTTGACAAGACTGTCAGGCAAAGCCAAATGAAGAAAATGGAGGAGCTTCACAAGGTGTGGACTTAGCCACCACATTAATGTGTCCAGGAAATGGGCTACGAGTGTTGCACTCCTGAATCAGATGTATCAGAATCTTCATACCTGAGCCAAGGAGAACTGGACCATTGCTCAGTCATCCAAAGTCAACTTTTCAGATGAAAGTAAATTTTACATTTCATTTGGAAATTAAAGGCCAAGAGTCTGGAGGTAGAGTAGAGGTACAGAATGCAAGTTCCTTGAACTCCAGTGTGAGGTTTCCAGTCAGTGATGATTTGGAATGCCATGCAATCTGCTTGGTGTTGATCCACTGTGTTTTATCAATTCCATGTCAACCCAGTCATCTACCAGGAAGTTTTTGAGCACTTTTTACTTCCGTCTGCTGACAAACATCATGGAGGTGCTGATTTCCTTTTCCAGCAGGGCTTGGCTGGAAAAGGAAATCAGAACCTCCATAAAGATTTTTGCCACAGTGACAAAAGTACTCTGAACTTGTTTGCTGACCATGGTGTAACAGTGCTTGATTGAACCCTATAAAAATCTATGGGGCATTGTCAAGAGAAAGGTGCACCAGAGCCCACAATCCAGATGAGCTCAAAGACACTATCAGAGCATCGTGACTATATATTTCATGTTGCTGAAACTGAAATGAAAAATCTAATCAAAATATTCTAATATATTGGAATTTTGTATGATTTGTGAGCCACAATTATCAAAATTAAAACAAAAAAGCTTAAAATATTTGTTTTTGTGTAATAAATCTAAAGCATGCAAGTTTCACTGTTTACATTAAATTACTGGAAATAATGAGCTTTTCCTTGATATGCCATTTTTTTGAGATGCACATATATACACAGTATATGAATGAGCAGAAAATTTACACAACACAGCTAGAGTTAGATTTACATACTTCTTAAATTAATTACTTCACCTTAATATCCCATTTTTAAACATTTTTATTTACAATGATGAGGGTTTGCAAACACTTTACTACTGTAAATTGGTTGACTGTAAAATGTGTGGTAAATTTATTGGCTGGCTGAATAATTAGCATTAATAATACAATTTTGAGATAATCAGCATCAGCTATTAATTATATCACATAACCACAAAACAATGCAGACATGTCAGCAGTGCAAGCAACATCATCAGTGCGCTGGTGTGGAGTGGTTTTAGCACTCCCCCTTGTGTCAGTTTCATCATTGTACAAGCACACTAAGCGGATATAAAAGGTGTTGACAGTGACCAACTGACCAATGTTATTTAGTGCCTCGTGTATTATTTAAGTGTCACCCAATTCCTAATGGTACACCAAAATCTTTTGGACATGTACACTCACAGCCTGTAGATAATCAAAGTGACAGCTAATTTAAGGTCAAATACTCTGTTATCGCCCATGCATTTGTTAACCAATTTCAAAGCGCAACTGCTAAGAATTAGGTACTTGCATAGCAGGCTTTCAATTGTCACAAGCATCTGACACAAAGCTTAATATTGTCTAATGAAAACTGTGCACTTTTTGGACCCTATAATAAAGCTATGTTTGATGTATCTGCTTCACATTAAAATGTTGACAAATACAGAGATTTATGACTGCAGTTTGTAAGTGAACTATGTCTTGAGAGAACAAAGCCAAGGCTAATCAGGTCTTATAACATAGTTTATAAATATTTGTTTTACTTCATTTTAAATAAAAAGGTATTTTTTATAGATCAGAGTCACAAATGCATAAATTCCATTAAGTCACCCATCTTTAAAAATTCTACACAAGGAAAACAAATTACATTAAAGAAAAGGCATCACCCACAAAACAAAATATAACATTTGAAAAGTAAGTCACTTGAGTTCACCAGAGATAAATAATCCTGATTTTCACATCTTCCTGCACACTTGGAATGCGCTGCTTTGAAAAAATTTTCCAGTGCTTTGCAATCTTACCCCAGTCCAATCCCTATTGCTTTGTAAAAAACACTGCCAGATGATCTTTCTTCTAGTGTGCTGTTAAATTTAATAGTAAAGTCTTCAGTTCTCCGATTCCACAGAAATCTCTTTTAATATCCGCTGCTCTTTCCGAGCACGCATTTTCTCTTTGAAGTCCTCCAACTCTCTTCTCTGCACATATAAACATACAAATGTTGTTAGATTCTCCTTTATTGTAGTAATTCTAAACAGTGACCACTAGATAGGTAGACAAAACAAGTCAGAATTTCCTTAATGAGCTGGTTGCATGCACAGACATAATGCAGAATACCTAGGACACTATGATCCTCCAAGTTTAAAAAGAGTATTACACATGCTATTTCAGTGATTAACTTTATAGCACATAGTAACACCTTAAGGAAACTTTAAGATACCGATTTAAAAAACAACAGTGTTTCTGTGTATTTAACTTACATGTAGTCCTTCATCAGGTGGAAAGATTTCCCTCTGGGTACCAATCAGGATGCCACCATATAAGACGAATAACATTATTGTTAGAAAAACAAAAAGCGTCAATTGTACTAATTCAGTAACTACTGACAAAACACAAAGAAGCTACACTGACCTTTCTCTTCACTATGTACTCTTCAAAGTATTCTGCTTGATTTGAGACCCAAAACATAGCCACAGGAAAAGACAAATACAGCATCATCTACCGAAAACAAAAGCGAATAGAAAAGCCAGGTTACATCATGACCTCAGTTAGCCTAACCATAGCGACCTGCTGCGTACATTATAAACATGGATCCACGACGGATAAGAAACAACAATTACGCCTGAACACTAAACCATACAAAGTTCTTACGATCAATGTTATAAAACGCCTGCTACTTACTCTAAACACTTCTAATTTAACACCCATCTTAACGTTATTTGCCTTCACCGTCTGCGGGACCTTCACACTTCTTCCGGGTTACTGGACGGTCCAACAACGCATGCGCTGATGGGAGCGCAAGGGGCGCTGTGAACCACTGATTTTGTATATCGTCTATCTTTTTATTCGATTAGTTTTACAATAAGAAATATTGAAAAAAATTATTATTACCATAGAGGTTGTTAACATAACTATGCTGTTAATCTTTTCTTCATTTGGTTCATTTTGGTGATTTTGTTATGTTTGGATCATTTTGTGGGTTATTTTGTTATTTTTGTTTTGTTATTAATTTATTTTTTAATTTTTTGTTTCATTATTTATTTTTGTTTCGTTACTAATTGATAATCAACAAATCATATGATGATTAATTTTCAATGTAAAAAGATTTGTTCTCAGTCCAAATATGCATCAACTAGACCTCAGTTATCTTGGGCTGAAAAGTCTGAGACCACTGTACTAGAGTTTCTTTATCCTGGAATTTAGGAATACATTTTCTCAGATGCAGTTCAGTTTACAATGTTTGTCATTGGAGGTGTGAGGTCTGTAGTTAGGTACTTTTGGGGCTGGGGGGGGGGCAAAGTTGCTGCTTGTTGTTGCCCTCACGCTCTTTACGTCGCTAACGAAAGACCTACGCGTGACGTCAGTAACAACGAGAGGTGTTCAGGATCCTCGGAGAGAAAGATCCCGCGCGCTCTGGCAACCTGATAAACCAGGTAAACGCCGTTGTTTCAAAAACTAATCTGGCGGGCGTTGTGTTTCTTTAAAGTGCATGAATAGACAGAAAGAAACACGATAAATAGCAGTATAAGAGCCTGAGAGGTAGCTGATGCCCGGCGCCCACTGAGACCGTTCACGAGTATGGCGGCCTGCTCTGGCTAGCTAGCTTGTTAGCTAGAGCTAGTTGCCAGTTGTCCATCAAAAGACACAATAACCGGAGGTACCTTACGTGTTTAACTCCCACAGTGTCCATATCTCACCCACTGCTGCATATAGGCATGAAAAATAGACCTTAATAAATGCTACTCCGAGCACCATGTTAGTCATCGATTGCTAATTTGCTCGTCGACTGTCTTGTGTTGTGGGAGACGGTGACGCCGTCACAGTGATGATAGCCTCATTCTGAGTGTGCGCCATTTGCTAAGAATGCAGTCATTGGAGCCGTTAATACATGATGGTAGTGTAAGGGTCATTCAACAGACTTTGCCAGTATGATCATGTAAATTATATGCCTTTGTAGGAATGCACTTTTGGTTTTGTTAAGTGTGGCACAGACGTCCATTACGAACACAGGCAATAATCTATGCCCTGTGGCCTACGTTAGGATCATGCCTCCTCGACTATGCTTGCTCGCCAGCAGTTATCCTGCAGTTTACCATTCGGTTCGCCGCATTTGGATATTGTCCGTGTTCCAGTGTGATGTTTTACGTCTGGATTGTTTTCATGTAACTAATTGAGCTCAATATTGTGAACACAAAGCTGTGGTATTCAGCCGACTGGCGTGTTTACACAGATTACTCAAACATAGGCCCGTTACTTAGCATAGTGGCCCCTCTGTTTTTCTTATAACAAGAAATCCTGATCTTTCACATGTTTTGCGAGCTAGTAATACGGAGGTCTGTGTTTTGACAGTGTTTAGATATGTTAACTGATTCTACCTATTTGTAATTAGTTTTAAGGAAAAAATACCTTTGTTTCTTAAAACTAAACTTCTCTATATATTGTTGCTGGTCATCTATGCCTTTGTATGCTGTGTGCCTTTTAATAACTCTTTTCAGTGAAATATATCTGTAGAATGACTCAAACCTGGGGTTGGTCTGTCTGAATATTTCAGGTGTAATAATTTTAAGAACCTTGTGTTTAATTAAAAAAAAGATTTAAAACTTTATGCAGTTATTACAACCAGTGATGAATTAATGCATTACTAAGTATTTATTCTCATTTCTTTAAATTTTCCCACTTTAAAATCAGCTGATATATATGAATTATAGAAACACAGAGTCACTGTGATTAACATGTAGAAGACTGGGTACATTAAGATGTTAATTAAATGTGTTCATATAGCTAAACTGGTAGCATATTTTTAATTATTTGTGAATAAGGATGGTGGTTTCACTGGGCGCTGTGAGCGACTTGTGAAACTTGTCTTTTTTTGTATTTTTGCATAAATGTTCCTCATATTTGTTTTGTGGATCTGCTGAGCCATGTCAATTTTCTGTAATTACAGGCAAAAGTCTTGTGAATCTGAATAGTTGACTTTCTATTTGATAGTTGATTTGCCTACAAACAAAATTTTAGGGTACAAACACTGGTGGCTAGGAGATTTACCTGCTGCTTAATGTCTACTGCTTTAGGTCTGTAAACATGCCCTGTGCTGAAAACATGCTTTTCTTGTCCCTTTTTTTTATTATTTCTTAAATTCATTTTTATTCTGTTCTCTCTGGTTTAGTTGCCATGGTAACACCATCCTTGGCCTAGTTGTGAATGACCTCTGAATGAAAAGAGAGTGTGGTCTGGGAAAAAATGTACGAGCAAACAAAATGTATGTGCTACATTTATCACCTTTGAGTTGTTAATTTTTGAAACACACCATATAATTTTTGGTTTCTGTCAGCCCTTCTGAGGCAATTTTACTAAACAAAAAAATTATAGAACTCACATGTTCACTACACTATTTTATGTCCCTTTCTCCAAAAGCAAAAAAAATTATCTTCAGACCTAACAATATTCTCATATTTCTGTTAATCGTCGAAGATAATCTAGTAATCTAGTAAAATTGGACGATTACAGTTTTTTCGCAGATTTTTCCAGTTTATTTGGTATGTGGATTAACACCACTGTCACTGTGGTCAGTTGTGTCACACTGTATGGAACAAAAATCCAAGCATTTTATGTTTGCTGAATAATATGTGGACCTCAAATCTGGGATGTGGATAGACATTTTCTGGCACTACACAGAGCACAACAGGCTTGCTAATGGAAAAAAAAGTTTAATGTGATGTCAAAACAAAGAGACTGAAATGCCTACAACCTTCTCATTCTGAGACTAAATAACTGAATTTAGTTCATGGTATTAGTACAAACTACTCTGTCTTGTCCCGTCTGAAAGAGTCACAGTTTATTGTACATCTTTCAAACAAGACAGTAACTAAATAATTAAGTAACCTTTATTTATGTAGCGTTTATCACAGGGAGAGACCCACAAAGTGCTTTACGTAAAAGAAAAATTAAAACAAGATGTAGCAAAAATACCATTTCATAATTTTGCTGCAGAAATTGAATTAAAAGTATCAAACCTTTGAAACAATGAAAATTAGAAAAACTCAGTCCCTAATGCTCATGAAAATGCCTGCCTGAACAAATGTGTTTTAAGGTGCCTTTTGAATATGTCAACACAGGTTGCTGTCCCTAGATCAAGCAGAAGTGCATTTCATAACCTGGGTGCCATAGACCGAAAAGCCCTATCCTCTTTGGTTTTGAGCCTGGTGCAGGGGACAACCAGTAGGTGCTGGTTGGCTGACCTCAGGGACCTACCCGAACAATGTAGTACCCGAGCACGTTAGACAGATATTCTGGTGCCTGGCCGTGAACAGCTCTGAAAGTAAGGACAAGATTCTTGTATTGGATCCTCAGACTAATAGGAAGCCAGTGCAAGGACGCTAAGACAGGAGTGATGTGGCTGCATCTGTTGGTCCTAGTCAACAGTCTGGCAGCAGCATTGTATACCAGCTGAAGACGTTCCAGAGATGCTTTGTTTAGACATGTTAACAGTGGATTACAGTAGTCCAGTCAGGTGACCCAAAGGCATGAATAATCATTTCCAGCTCTGAGGAGGAGAACAAGGATCTCAGCTTAGCAATATTTTTCAGGTGGAAAAAACAAATATAAATAGTAATTTTGACATGGTCATTCAAGGTCATGCCTTGGTCAAAAATAACACCTAGATTTCTCAATTTAGTACTCACCTTTACATTAAGAGACCCAATGTGACTGACCAAGTTCGAGCCAGTGGTACCAGGACCAACAATTAAAACTTCTCTTTTATCCTCATTTAACTGAAGAAATTTACAGAAGTCAAGCAGTAAGTTAAGATCACTACTCTTATCAGACTCAAAAGAGCAATACAGCTGCAGGTCATCAGCATAAATATGATAGGAGATACCATGTAATTAATGTCACCGAGAGGGCACATATAACAAAATCAGCCTTAAAACTGACCCCTGGGGAGTTTGACATAGAAGGGGTACAGACTGAGAATTATAAGGGCCAACGGCCAATGAGAAACTTCTGTATGCCACATAGGAGGTAAACCAGTCCAAGGCACTCCCAGAAATGTCACCCCAATCACCCAGCCTGTCTTAACAGGATGTGATGGTCCACCTATCAAAAGCTGCACTGAGATCAAGGGGCACTAAAACAGTGCTCTTTCCATCATCCGATGCCATCATAATGTCATTTGTTACCCTAAGAAGCAGATGTTGTAGTAATTCAGTGTATGATGAGAGGACTTTGTTACCCAGTCTGAAAATCATTCTCTACATTTTTCATTTACTATAACTTGAAGTGCATTTGACAAGATTTTTACGTAACCAAGAAAGGCCACCAAATGCAAAAACAAATATATTAAAAACAATATTACATATAAAAAGCATCCCTCGATCACAAACATAACTGGCACAGCTGAGGAAAAAAGACTTTTGTGGATTTCACTGAGAATCCGCCACAAAGGCCAGCACCATATTGATGATGTCACAAACAGAATACGGCGCCTGTCAGCAGCCATATTCTGGGTATAAAACCGTACAGATTCGAGCCGTATTTGGACGCGATACAACCGAGTGACCACAGTGACAGCGACTCTTGACAGCCCCGACGACATGTCCATTGATGAGAATGATGGTCAAGATGCTCAAGGGCACAGCCGCCTGGGCAACACAAACTGGTAAATAGTTTTGGATTTGTGGCACTGTATAGTAATTTCTATTGCTTAATGACGAACATGTATCCGGTGGTGTGCCAACAACAATTTTTTTTTCCCCTTTCCCCCGGTTGTCCCCGCATATAGGGGCAAGGTCTAATTTTACTGATACTCACGGCTCCTGCCTCTTAATCAGTGAATAAAACCACACATCCTGTACATCTCCGTAATTGTCAGAATCTCAGTTAAAAACATCTCTAAACCAATTAAAACAAACCGTAGCCCACACAAGCCATTATGTTCAGAGTCAAAATATAACAACTCCACCAAATCTTGCTTTGTCTTATACTGTTCTTCATAAACCAAAAGTAAATCTAGATTGCAACACACTCAGTGAAAGCTCATGCTGAGCTGAATGCAGCGGTATATCACTTATGTGTAACTTTCAACCCCGCACAGCAAACAAACAATACAGAAAAATCACAGCAACAAAACCCAGCGACAATAACAAAGTTTCTTACCTTTGATGTTTCTCATCAAAAGTTGCTCCAATGTGTATAAAACTCCATATTTTGGTAAATCCGTTTCTTTCCCAACAACTATAAAATCATTCAACATTCTCTTCCATTTGGGCCATAACACCGTGATGAATGTGGGTAGCCCTCATACATAACAGCTTGTGCTTCTGTGTTTGTCCGTGAAGTGAGCGCTGCACAGCAGTGAATGGTTCATTTCTTCAAAAGATCAGGGTCCCTAACAAATCTAAATAAACTAAAACTGTCCTTACGAGTGTTCAAACCATAGTCAGCCACACCATGATCAGGCATGACTGGCAATGCCACCACTTCCATTCGAAATTCGGACACCAACATACAAAACACAACAGAAATGGCTGGCAGCTGACGGAAACGGTGTATATTGGTGACATCACATCTGGCTTCTTTCCCACTGACCCAGTTTTCCAGAAGCAATCGCATATTTCCTGGCACTCGATTCAAAATTAATAAATTCCTCATTTGTGAGTTTGCACTTGAACAATCATCAATATGTGGTTCAAATGCTCTTGATGTGATGTAAACAATAACACAATTTATTTTTTGTGTCATATGGACTTTAAAGTCCCTTCAGCATACATTGAATTAATTCAACAGCATTGGACTTTGATCATAGATTTATCTAAAGGGTTATTCCATGCCATTTCAGCAAATTTTCAGGAAATACCATGCACGTCTAGTCTAAAGCAGTCTTCTTCTTCTTTTCCTTTTGGCTGTTCCCTTCAGGGGTCGCCATAGCGAATCATCTGCCTCCATCTCACCCTATCCTCTGCATCTTCTTCTCTCACACCAACTACCTTCATGTCCTCCTTCACCACACCCATAAATCTCCTCTTTGGTCTTCCTCTAGGCCTTCTGCCTGGCAGTTCCAACCTCAGCATCCTAGTCTAGTCTAAAGCAGTAAGTTACCTTCATTATAAAGCTGTCCCCTGAAAACAAAGGCCAAGTATGTTACAAATTCTAGGTTTGAAATGACTTGGGTCATTCCATGCCATTTAAGCATATAGCCCTTGCACTTTGGTCTGAAAAAAAATTCTGAAATTAAAAATTGTAGTGCATTCAGGTAAGGAATATTCATGATAAGGCCAATTAAGTCAAGGGATTATGTGTCAATTCTCAAGAATTACGTGGCCTTGGGGTTTGAAATTTTGCAACACAATAAAACATTATCTGCGGTCTCAGAATGCACCAAAAGATTTGTTACCTGTCAAAACTGGTAGGCATCCCAGGCCTTCAAAACTATTCGGGTCACATGCTCGACCATGCTTAGGCCATTCAGGTCCTTTTTATTCAAGTAGTACTGCCTCCCATTGTTTTCAGTAGGCACCTTGATGACACGAATTATGCAGTGCAGACAGGTCTGTAACGATAACTTTGTTACTCGATAATAGTAATAATAATAATAATAATGGATTGGATTTATATAGTGCTTTTCAAGTCTGCTTTTCAAAAGCGCTGACACTGAATCCGTTATTCATTCACTCCGCATTCACTCCTGGTGATGGTGAACAGACGTGGACAAAATTGCTGGTACCCCTCTGTTAATGACAGAAAAACCCACAATGGTCACAGAAATAACTTGAATCTGACAAAAGTGATAATAAATAAAAATTTTATGAAAATTAGCCAATGAAAATCAGACATTGCTTTTGAATTGTAGTTCAACAGAATTATTTT
>JAQQAE010009014.1:0-14849 GCA_029823295.1 Pseudamia nigra
CAACCAGGCACAAAAGCAGGTGATTTCACTGATCAGCACTCCTTCAAATTAGGGGAAGAGCTAATCAGTGAAATCACCTGCTTTAGTAATTGGTTGGAGAGAAAACCTGCAAG
Source organism: Pseudamia nigra (assembly GCA_029823295.1). Classification (NCBI taxonomy): domain Eukaryota; kingdom Metazoa; phylum Chordata; class Actinopteri; order Kurtiformes; family Apogonidae; genus Pseudamia; species Pseudamia nigra. The sequence goes on from JAQQAE010009014.1 coordinate 114, forward strand.
GTCTTGGCCCTCCATGGCACGAATTTGACACCTGTGGCGCTAGAGTATGAACAGTGAGATGTGTTTTTTTGTAGTGAGACCTATTTTTTAGATCAGCTACAGATACTAGCTCTGTAGTAGCTCATGCACCAATGAGATTGTAAGTTGTTGACTGGCAGGTATTGCTGTCTAATCATGTACCACAGAACGCCACAAACCATGGGCTACTAGCTACTTTGCCAGCATTATCAACTGAACCCTGTAAGAATTATATTAACTTGATAAAACCACATACAATGCATCTCCTTTAACAAAGTGTTACACAAATGTGAAAACTGAGGAGTTTTTCATTTGAGTTCATTATCTATTATCTGTGTTCTATTTTGTAGGAAAGTCAGTTGTAATGAGTTTATAGTGCCACAAAAACACATTGCACATGTTAAATTGGGTGAAACCAGGTACAGACACCCTGTGGTTCTTAGGGCCAGATGCAGTTTTTTGGCTCCTCTCCATTGCTCCTGTGCTTTTGTCCAGTGATTGAAACAGCAAATTACAACTCCTATTACGTCTCCTATTTCTAGCCATGTTATAGCTATTTACTTAACTACAGAAAGTAAGAAAATGGAATCTCTGATGCTAAAGCAGCAAGGTAGCTGCTCATTGAATCCCAGGCAGTTCTACAATAGTTTTCACAACATGAAATGCACAGACAAAGCACTAAATAGAACGTACTGAACAAAAAAACAACACAAAATGAGTAATAAAATGAAGAAAAATCTACAAATACAAAATAAAACAAATACAAAATAAACAGTGTAGTAAACAAAATGGACAGAATAATGACAAAACTATTTTTGTGGCTCTAGAAAGATTTTTTTTTTCATTCATTCAAACACCTTTATCGCTGACAGGCTCATGGGATCACTATAAACTAATCTGACTTAAATACACTCCCTGGCCTAGCAACATTAGTTCTATAAACAAGCAATGATGCAACACTCTCTCCTACACGGTGAAATCAACATGAGCGTGTTTCTGTGAGAGGTAGAGATCCATAGTGCCATAAAACACACATTTACGACCTTCTACATAGAATAAACCACAATACATCAAGTCTGTTTGAGGTCTCACATGGGCCTTCAGCTTAATTTCTTGAAATGCTGTTACTGTATGGACAGGTTTTGCACAGAGTACCAGTATATTGCCTCTGTATTATATTAATATGGGTTAACTGCATATACAATCATTCTTTTACCAGCTGGTCCCCTCTGGAATGCACTAATAGCCACAGAATGTAAAGTGCAGCGCTTGATGCCATATGTCATTGTTGGAGAGATTAATCCAAAGTACCTCATTGTGCCACGGGACCTTTACAAACCTGGCAGCATGCACGACATTCCCTATACAGTGCACTGAAATAGACCTCATTCATGTAGACTGGCACAGTGGGTGCAGTGCCTGGTTTAGGTGTCAGACAATTAATCATCTTTTTTTCTATTGGAAATACACAATTATCAATGCATTTATCAGTCACTGAAAAGCTCTTTGGTGCTGCAACTTCATTCTCCATAGACATTCATTCACAAAATGTACTGATTTGCTATGGTGGGGGAAAATTGAACAACTGTTAGGAGCAAAACAGTAACTTGTCAAAGCGTAATTAGCACTTCTTTTCAAGCTGTAATTTATTTTAGAGACATTTGGGCCTCAGAGTGCAATGCTTCACAAATGATCATCCATACAAATAATGTGATCTTAGCATGAATGTTTCTTGGAAGTAATACATTCATAGAATATCCTTAAATTAACCGCCCTACAGCTTCAGACAGAGTTTTATCATTTACGCATTAGATTAGGAAACACATATTAGGAATTGCTTTGTTAATTACATTTACTACAAGTATCAAGTAACAGTCCAAAAACTCCCAATTAAGTGTTTGTTTATTCTATAGTGAACTCTCTTTCACCCCCGTTACATTAATAATTGACAGTGTAAACTAGCCATGTTCCCTAATCCTAACACTAATAAAGAGCCAATGCACTTCAATTTATAATAATAATAATAATAATTATTATTATTATTATTATTTGACTTTTATTTCACCACGTGAGTCATTAACATCACATTTTAATTTACAGTGGCCTGGCAAAAGGTGAGGCCTCTTGAGGGAAGGGAAGGAGCTATAGTAGAATGGAAAGAAAGCAGAACACAGTACTGTAATAAGTTGATCAGCATCCACCACTACCTAACAGGTAATCTAAATGTTTTCTAATATAAGTATAACTGACAAAAGTCTAAGGAAAATCTGCCTTAATCAGTAAATTTACAGATATTTTACTAAATGATTTCTTCAAATAAACTTCAGTACTTAGATTAGATGATAATTTGTTTTAATGTGCTTTAAAGGTGCAGTCTACAATATTGGGAAACTAGTTAGCGCCCGATCGTCAGTCACTTCGGCTTGCAGCCTCACAGTTGTCAAGCTAGTATGTCTGTTCTTTTTTTTACTCATACCAGATGTTGAAGGAATCTGAAATGCAGGCTGCCTCTGCTCAATCTGTGGTTTGATAAGCTACAAATGCTAGCTCCGTAGTACCTACTGCTATGACTGTTTTCAACTCTGCAAGTGAGTGCATGAGTTTGTGCACCTATGAGCTTATAAGCTATACTGACTGGCAGGTTGCTGGTCTAATCATTTACAGACCACCACAAATGATTAGCTACTTGCTTGTTTCCCAACATTGTAAATCATCATTGTAGATTGCATCTTTAAATCAGAAGTGTCCATCAGTCACTTCACTGGAATGATTACCATTGATTAATAAATCTAAAAGTCACATTTGACTTAAAGGAGACATATTATGTCATATTTTAATTAGTTAATTTAACTCTCTCACATGCCTACCACAGACCCTTCATTCTATGATCATATACTTCTGGCTTTCATTCAGGGCTGTTTCAGTGTTTGTTGCTTTAGATGCCAAATGAGCTGCTGTTAAGCACCCACTTTATTTGTCTGTGCCATAGATTCCATCCCTGCCATATTATCTTAGGATGTCAGGATGGCTTTAGTGGTTCTGATGGATCTGCTGAGTCCTGGAGGGCTGGCTGAGGATGATGAATGCAAATATAGTTGTGACATAAATATCCAGAAATCAAAGTGCCTTGTTTCCTGACAAATTATCTAAAAAAAAAAAGAAAAAAATTGGATAAGACTATTAGTACTTTAACAATTTTAATGCCCCTGGAGTTTTTGGCCTCAGAGTGTGGTGTTTATTGTCTTTTCTTTTTATATGATATGCATCTCTGGAAGACTGATATTTTTCATGCAATAAATCTTTCACCCTATATAATAATCACCACGGGTTTCACAATGATTTAACAACTGTGGCAATTTTGAATAACATTCGTTAAGTTTCATACCCAAACTAGCTATTTTTATTCAGAGAACAGTGTGTAAATTGGACTGAATTCCCTGCTGATGTATTGAAATGATGAATTGAAGCTTGCGGTTTCATTTAAACATGGGATTGTCACCACAGCAACACATAACTATTTAAGAATCTTGCTTCTCAATGCTGATATTGTTGGCTCTGTCTTCGCTTTGGTGAAAGAGGATAAGAGAAGATGAAAGATTGTGAAATGCAGATACAATCAAGATGTGTGTTTGCAGGGAAAGGAAGACAGCAGTTTTTGAGTTTTATGCAGAGTGAATTAGATTTGGTGTTTGAGGAACGAAACTGATGCCACTCGCATCTGTTAACACTATCAAATACCCCTCTGCTCATGCCTAAAAACTCTTGTTAAAATTCCATTCATGGATCAGTCCAGTCACACATTTCTCACACTGATCTTTTCCTGTTTTCGATCCTTAGTTCAGCAGAAAACCAACAAACAAGAAGTCATTGGTGTGAGATTATGTCAAAATCTTCTCACGGCTTGATAAAAAAGCCTGCATTTCATTTGGTGTTTGTTTCATGTGAGCATGTCTGCCTTTCTAGTAATGAGCCCAATCTTTAAAGGTACCCAGCATGCCCGGGAGTGCTTTTGACAATTCCATTCCCCGTCTGGCTGACCTTAATCTGGATTAGTTGATTTTCTTTCCTTGGATTAACAGCTTGTGGTTCAATTAAACATCACGCAGCCCAATGAGTTTGAATCGTGGCATTACAGAGCGCTGCTGGGAGCTTGGGGTGTAACTGAAAAAGCTCCAACTTCTGTGTTTCCTCCGTGGGAATCCAGGCTGCTGCTGCCCAGCCAAACCCTCTGGCCTGGAGAGATGTTTCTTGCCGTCCAAGTCTTAGGGCTACCGTGCACTGCAAAAGCATTCCGAGACACTGTGGAGACGTACAGAGGTGGCACTTAAACAGTTGGAAAGACACATTCTGAAAGGCAGTTTGAGTCTTCGCTTTGAAACAAGAGACCGAAAAGGGATCAGAAGGACAACTGCTGTTATTGTCAAACTGAAATGTATAAAGACTAAGGGCCATGTTGTTCCATATAAGATATCCACCACTCTAAATTGGTATACAAGTTCTCATGATGTCTTTGCTGTTGTTGAAGTTCCTTTAATAATCACTTTTAATTAGGGCCCAACTGCTGCTTCCAGATGTTTTCTGATGTCAGCACTTTTTGTTTCCAAAAAATAATATGCATAAAAATATGGTGTTATTCTCAACTTTTCTAGTGTTTTGGAGGGCTGAAGTTTATTTTTGAAGTTGTTATTTCACTAAAACTATGTATTTTTGGTTAAATCCAGACCAAAATTACAATAGAAAATAGCTCAAAGAAATGTGAAATAAATTCGTTCAGGCTGTTACTTCAACATTTCTCTCTAGACTTTCTCACTTTTTAAATCAAACCAGTATTATACACGGTTGTATTTGCATTTTTGAAAGGTAATGCGGAATAATATCGCAGTGGTCATTTGCATACAACACAAACTACACCTGGGATTTTACAAAGAAATGTAGTGGTGTATTATTAAATCCCTTGAGTTGTATTGACTAAGTTGTTGATTTGAAGAAATGTTTCACTCCATAATATCAGCATCACCCCAAAAAATCCAGTGTCACTCTGGCTTTACAATGATTTGAATTTCAAGGTCTCAGTTACTGTAATTTACCAAATACATGATTAAAGGAGTTACAAGTAACCTGTATTTTAGAATGTAATCTGTATTTTATGCTCTGTATTGCAGAGTATAAAAATGACATTATACTCAAAGTGCAAAATCAATTCAGAAAAATAAAGGCCACTTCATTACCTGTATTTACTTAAGTCATACTCGTAGAAAATAGAAAATTAGGGTTGCTGCAGATTCATTACATTTGCTCACCGTGTAAAACATGCTTTTACAGCTACATCAAACTGTAATGTGTGAGGAGGCTGTGCATCGTTATAACTTTTGAACCAGCTGGGAAAACATGAAGCGAATAAGAAATAGCTCCTCAATAAATAACATTTAGGTGCCCTGGAGAAAGGCACTTAACCCCTCATTTAAGCCACAAAAGCTGTAGTAAAGCTTCTCGGTTTCCAGAAGTTGATGGCTGCATTTGCACAGAGGGGCTCCCAGGTGTGAATGTATGTAACTGTTTGTGTGTAAAGCTTAATGTAGGCTCAGCAAAACCTTTCCCCGGGTAGAAAGATGAGAATTGAATGGTCCATTGGTGAACCGAGCCACATGTCAGAAGGAAATTATATCACCTTAATGGAAAATAAACCTCAAGCTGTGTGACAGTCTGGCATCCTAAATCTCACGGAGCAAAGCCATACAGTAGCATTTATTTTCTTCAATATATTTTATTATTTTACTTAACTCTCTGGCTATTGTTTGAATGACTAGGAATAAACTGTGGTGGCCTGGAGCTGAATTCATTTGAAACCTGAACCACCTGTCAGAGGAATCTCAAATGAAAGAGGAGCTCTGGTGTGCAGCGGAAAAATAGAAACAGGAATTAAGACTGGGACTGGAAGAGCAGGATGAAGGCACTGTATGGATTAGAGAAAGCCTAACTGGAGAGACAGAACGGTATCTAACCAACTGCAGATCTGAAAAGCAGATATTATTCCATACAGCTCACCTTTCACTTTTAAAATAGAACCAGTTTGGGTATTCTGCTTAATGTCAAGCATGCACATTTAGTCATTATTATTTGAAAAGGAAGTTATGTTAATTATCTGAAACGGAATGCATGAAATTAGTTCTAAAAATGATTTAGAATGTCTTCTTACCTTGGCTTATTGGCAGTGATGAATCTCCTACAGTGTGTGTCAGTGGACAATGGGTATCTGTCTGCTGTGTGTGTTTTTTGGTGCGAGGTCCAGCAGCTGTAAACACGGATCCAGACACCAGAGCTGCCAGCTGTACGCACAGCTCCAGCATTGTGTCGTTAGCGCCGGCTGTGTTATTACCTGGTTAGCCAGCGCTGTGTCAGTGGACACTGGGTCTCTGCTTGCTGTGTTTGTTTTACGGTCCAGCATGCTGCCGGCTGCAAGCACAGCTCCAGCATCATGTTGTTAGCACTGGCTGTTTTATTACCCGGTTACCAACGTGGGCTTCTTAGCACTATGCTTCTTACCACGGGCAGGAACCCACACACCCTGGTTTTCCAGCTGCACAGGACTCGGAGGGCGACTAATACCTGGCATGCTAATTGGCTTGTGCTAACGAGCTAGAAGAGGCAGGAGGAGAGACAGAAGCTGAGGGAGAAGCAGACACTGGGAGATGCCATGGTGAGCGATTAGCTAATACTGAGCTAACAGCTAAGCTAGCGGATATGGTGGTCTCCTTGGATAGATTCACCCTCATCCATGTGGACTGGATGGTGGCAGAGAGCAGTAAGAGGAAAGGTGGGGGGGCTGCCGGTGTTTGTAAACAACAGATGGTGACACCCAGGCCACAGCACTGTTAAGGAGCAGCTCTGTAGCAGGGACATTGAGCTACTCGCGGTTAGCATTCGGCCATATTACAGCCCACGGGAGCTTTCGCATGTTATTGTGTTGACTGTTTACATCCGAGCGATAGTTCACTTTCTGGTCTATCTTTTGTGTTATGCGAAATTTTCCCGTTAGCCGGAACAAAATTTTGGCTGATTTTTTTTTTTCATTACCAGGATGTTTTGCTACCAGAAGCGTTTGTTAGCCGGAGTACCACTGTAGTCACATTCATGCTAAAATGACCCTCTCCCCATGAACAAATGACGTTACTGACTTTTTTTTTTTTTTTTTTTTTAGAAAATTGTCCACAAAAAATACATCACTGTGTGTCTTTTGTGCCAGAATCCTTGGGACCATGGTTCAAATGGTTTGAGTGTTTTCAGATTAAAAGTGGGTGGGTACAACACCTCACAGTGAAATCAGAAAATGTGTGGTGGAGTTTCAAAGAGTTAAAATTAAATCAGCACTTTATTTTATCAACATTTCACACATATAAGCTCAACAGATAGACATTTCAGTGTCATGATAAGGGGCCTTTAAAGGACTCAAAAGAGAACTCGAACTGTTGCAAAACAGCCTGAAGTTTTGCCATTGTTCCCTAGTCATATTAGGAATTTGGATTCTGTATCCCATGATGCAAGTAGGCCTCTTTAATGATGAATGGATTCATCTTTCAAACCCCAGTTTAGGACTTTCTCCAGTTTTAAACACAGGGTGTATGTCAAATAAAGATAAGTCACATGAAATCATCACAGTTATTTGTCCGAGTTTTACAAGCTCCTTCCATAGCAACAGAAAATATTGATCTGTTTTCACTAGTGTTGGAGTGTAACAAAGTATCCATCCATCCATCCATCCATTTTCTACCCATTGATCCTGGGGGAGTGAGGGGGGGGGGGTGGAGCCGGAGCTGGAGCCCATCCCAACTGACTTAGGACAAGGGCAGGGTAAACCCTGGATGAGTCGCCAGTTCATCGCAGGACTGACATATAGAGATGGACAACCATTCACACTTGCATTCATGCCTATGGGCAATTTAGAGTGACCAATTCACCTAATCCCTAGTGCACATTTTTGGTTGTGGGAGGAAGCTGAATACCCGGAGAAAACCCACAGGGAGAACATGCACCGGCCAGCGTTGGGATTGAAGAATCTAGTCGTGAGGCAAGAGTGCTACCCACTGCACAACCGTGTCGCCCTGTAACAAAGTATGTTTCATACAAATTTGAGGTACTGCACTTGTACTTTCCTTAAGGAGTATGTTATGCAGCTCCTACTAGGCTGGAAGCAATCTTTGATTAAATGAAAAAATCTCCGAAACATCATCACTCCTTAGCCGATGAAGAGTTATTAGATGCATGTGATGAGCTTACAGAGTACATATTGCTGTAGATTAAAGTATATAAAGTAGTTCAAATAACATTATGATCTGCAGTAGCAAATACATGTTGTAGTAGTTACATGAATCCAAAAACATTATATGTAACAGTAAAATAGGGACTAATTTGCAGAAATACTGTTTTTACTTTTAAAAGTTTAAGTACATTTTGCTGATAATATTTCTACTTAAAGGAGACATTGTTAAATGTAAGGTTTCATGTCTTTTCCTATTGTCCAAACAGGTCTAGTGGCTCTAAACATAATGTCAGAGCTCCCAAATTCCAGCACGCTGCCCCTTTCCAGATAATGCCATTCTGATCTCTGGATATTTGTGATGTCACAACTATTAAAACACCGTCCTTAGTCCGAATTCACTGAACCCATCCTCACCACAAACAACCCATCTGAGGATTGTGTGCTAGAGAGTTTACATGATGGTATCCATAGCACATACAGGAAAGTGTGTGCCCCACAGCAGCTCATTTGCATTTAAAGCAACAGACACTGAATTTAATTTGATACAGGGCTCAAAACGGGCTGTTTACGTATATGAATAAAGGGACATGTAAAAATGTAATTAAGTTAAATAAGTAAAGAACTCCAATATGTCTGTTTTAAGTGAGGTTTTGAAAGCAGTATGGTATACAATAGTACTTTTCTTTAACCAACACATCACCATCTGTTGTAGTACACACATACAGTAAAGTGAGGAGTAAAATTTATCACTTACTTAATTTCATTTCTGTTGAGAAATGTTTGAGCAGGACGAGGCATAATGAGGGACTAACCCTAAAAGGTTAGGAGGAGAAGATTCAACTGGATGTGATGGCTCTTAAAGGTCAGATTTTAGGTCAAGCATTCCCACGAACCTCCAAGTTGAGGCCTTTTACCAGTAGCAGGTACAGTATTTCTTTCTAAAAGAGCAGAATGAACACCGCGCTTTAGAAGTAATGGTGCACAGTACCTGCTCCTCATAAGATCTGTAGCTGTAGTGGAGAAAAAACATCCATCATATTAGCTTTAGACTATTGATATCTGATATTTAGCAAAGGTCTGACATGTCCGTGTAATACTGTGTGACACTGTAGAACAAAACCAGCAGGACAGCTGAGAGAGGGGTATAAAAAAGCACATGAAGGGGGGCATATGAGAAAAAAGAAGGGGAGGTTAAGAGGAGGGAGAAAAGGAGCAGAGACTAAAGACAAGAGGCCCGATTGGCTTTAGGGCCTCACTTGTCTTTTTCTCGTCTCTCAATTGCTGCCCTTTTCCCCCTTTTCCACTCTGTAACCCCCCCTTCTTTCCCTGTCCCATCCTGCCAAGTGGCTGGTGTTGTCCATGCGTGCCGACCCGCTGCTGTGTGTGTGCGCGTCGGAGGTGGAAGTGGTGACTGTTCCTGTCGGTAACTAGATCATATGTGACACTGTAAGCCCTTTTACCCCGACCGTACCCTTCTAAAATCTTCTCTGAACGGACTGACAGCAGTGAGACATCCTCCAGCTTAGTCAGAGAGATTTTTTTCCACCTCCTGCTGTGGTTGATGTGCAGTCATCAAACAAATGTTTTGATTTTTGGATGCAAACGTGTCGTATGGGAGTCGTCCTGGCATGGTTTGTGGTTCTTCTGGATGTTTTTTTTTTTCTTTTGTGAAATCCACAGAAAGTCATGAAAGTGGTACTGACAGTTTGTGGGTAAACATTGTTTTTGTTTCGAAGAGCCATCACTGACATCCTGTTAAAACTGTCCTAAACACTAAAAGGGAATAAACACAAATTTGATTTTATTATTTCATACGTACTGAGGATAAGATTGGGCCCCTTTTGCTTGTGTACTTGTGCTGGCCAGAGCTGTTCAGTGTAAACATACGGCATAAAGATTTTGGTTACAAACACGATCCTCCTTTCCGTGGACATATTGTTTAACATGTTGCGTAAATATTGAATTAATATGTCACTTGTCAAGTCTCTGTTTGTGTGTTTTCCCAGTGTGGAATAAGTTTAGGATACACTGCGTATATTAAGTTTCATCGCTACATTGTTTGTTTCATTTCAGGGGTCTGCAACCTGTGGCTCCAGAGCCAGTGGTTTGTCTGGCTTTGTCCAGTGCTGGAAGTAACATGTTAAAATAAATTAAAATAAGCAACATTAAATCAGCACCAATATGGAAAAATGAAATAGATAACAAATTTTAAAAATGAGATAAAAATATTGACAAAATTAACAACAGCATCAAGGAACTGACCAAGAAGATGAACAAAAGTAAGGAATTTAACAAACATGATTAGGATAAAACTGAACAAAATTATCCACTGCATAAACAAATGAATAAGGAAACTGAACAACAATAAAAAGAAAATAATTAAATAACAAATCATCTTGATTAAAATTAATTTTAAAAAATAATCACTGTGGTCAAGTAAAGGAACAAAAAACAAAAATTGAAAGAATAATTAAAACATTCCACAAAATTAACAATAATTAACAAAAATAATTACAAAAACACTTTCAGAAAAGCGATTCAAATACTAAATCAAATGAACCAAGGTGAATAAACATTAACTAAATAATGTATGAAATCAACAACAATGATCAAAATGACCAAAATCACTATTAATAAAATGAACAAAAGGAAATGATCAACAAAATGAATAAAATTAACAACTTAATAAACAAAATCAATACAAATGACCAACATAATAAAATCAATTTTGAAAATGACACATTGTGAGATTTGTGGCCTAGAGGCTGGAAAAGCGAGCCTGTGACCAGATGATTGCCGACTTGAATCCTCAGACTGTCCCAACCCTCATCATTGCCACTATGGCCCCTTAAACCAGGCCCTTAAACCCCCAAATGCTCCCCAGGCGCTGCACCGTGGCTTAAATGAGGAGGAAAAATTTTTTGTATATGTGTGTGTATTTGTGACAAATCAAGGTAACTTAACTATTCTGGATAAATGTGTTTTTACTTTCCATAAATGGTTCTTTACATTGACTTTTGATTTGTTGATCTGTTGTCGGTAGAATAAACAAGATCTGCACTCGTAAACTCTTTCTCAATAGTTTAAGAAAGCCTTTGTTTAAATGAATGCTGTTTTCACTTCCCCAGTCAGAAGAAAAGACAAACAGCATTGCTCTTTTGTTGTCTGAGCATTTCTTTTTTGTCAAGTACCCAAAAGCCCACAAGTCTGGATGTCTGCGTGGTCTGTCATTTTTCGGAGGGTAAAAGTCCGAAAGACTCATCTAAGCAACAAGTGATAGAAATGAAGAACAGAACTCGTCGCGTCTTTGTGCTTATTTCCTTCTGATTCACAAAATATGTGTCAGAGCTGCAGGAGAGGTCAACTAACAAATGACACCCTTGTGCTAAACTGGGGTTTTGACCTCAGAGTAACCAAAGGCTCCCACAATGCAACTGCTTGGAGGAATTAATCATCACCTTCTGACCTTGCGCGCTGACCCTCTAAACCCTGGAGAAAACCAGTAGGTGTTATGGATGATAGCAAAGACAGAGAGAAAGGAGGGGAGTGAGAAAAAAAAGTCTTCGAGTATGAGCTGCTTCCTCTCTCATGGGGCGTCTATGGGTTCTTTATGAGTTGACAATTAATAGTCTCTGTAGGTTTCCTGAATGGGGAATTGAGACGAATTGTCTCTTGGCTATTGGGCTGCGTTCAAGCGTGCCGCCGGACAAAAAAAAGAAAGAAAGAAAAAAAAACACAATGGCTTTGAAGGCGAATTACCCCTAAGGCCGTTTTTGGAAACATTTCCTTTTTATTTTTCAGAAAGAGGCCCTATGAGACGACCCACACACACACACACACACACTGACACGGCAAACGGTGAAGTGACCATTTTGAAAACCAGACATCTGCCAAAAGTGGGGCACTTTAAAATAGTGATCTTTCAACAGCTCTTCTTATTGGGAGCCCTCTAGCCATGGGACTGGTGAGAGAAAACAGATCATATTGGGGCTGACATTTGTTTGTTCGTGCTTGACGTCTGAAAGCAGAAATTATATTCACTCGTTTCAGTAGCCGCAGAGCGACATGGTGTACGTCAGCTTTACACACAGTGGAGCATTGATGTTACGGCCGGACCGTAAATCATGGAGAGAGTGCCTCAAATTATGTGGAACTCTAAAGGAATGGGAAACGAAGATCTCTCTCCATGGAGAAAGTATTGGATCACATCCGTAAAGTGCAAAAGGACGAAGCTGGGAATTGCCATGAACAGTGGGAGATAATGAAATGTGCAGGCAACATAGGAAGGCCATTGAAGTTGTGTTTTTTAATCCTCTAATGATGTCTTAGAGTCCCAGAATTCGTCTTTGGCTACAGGATTTCTTCCCATGCTATTTTGTCTGGGGGGTTGGAGTGCATACAAATGGCTTGTTAATTAAGATGGATGGTACTTCTAAAAGGCCCATCTTCATGATAATAAGAGAGAGTTAAACATGTGAAGCCTTGTAAGACCTCTTTGTAGCGTGGAAGTACGTGTGGAGGTATGTGTGTGGTTGTAAGGGGGGAGGGTGGCTCTACCATCACACAGTATGAATGAACTTGTCATAGCCCACCATGTGACTGGTGCACCGTTTGCATTTTCACCCATTTGTATGTGTGTGTGAGAAAGAGAAAGGAGAGGCAGAGCTATCTCAAGGCTCTAGTCTGTTTCCATGAATGGTCTCAGCAGGGGCAAACTGTCCCTCATTGTCAAGTTATTTGGCAGAAGTCTTTTTTACACCACCTCATGTTAAATTCATTAACATTTCTTCGTCATTTTTTTTTCTTTTGCCCCTCAGAATGTCTTCAAATCAGGTTTTCTTGCCAAGCTTTTTTCTTGCTGAAACCAAATGACCACGGCAGATGTATGGTCCGCCAAAAAGAGCAATAGCTTTCATGGTTATGAAGCAAAAACGAAAGTCGTTTCTTGGATCAGGAATAACCGAGCAGAATGATGTGGTGTGAAATAGATTTATTTTAGGAGTTGGGCCGCCTTATGATATATTTTAAAACTGTGTTAGCAATTTAGTCACAAGGGGCAAACCAAATGTGGCAAATGTGTTTCCACCTGCTCTTAAGGAAAATTTCTTTCTGCTTATGTTGTCAACAGGTCAGCTGTTTCAGAAACTTTGCCAGGTAACTGAAGAGTATGTACAGCAGCTGCTGCATTTCACCTGATTTATTAGAATTCTGATATGTTTCCTGCATGTGCAATATTGCATCGATGTTCTGTCATGGGCATATTGAAGCAGACGTGTGGGATTTTATAAAATTATATCTTTGGTTTAATAGTTATGTAATAAACAATGTTCTTATAAGATAAATATATGTTTTGTGCAGACATTGACCCTCTATGTACAAAAGTCAAATCAACTAGTAAATCAGTTTTCTGTCCAGAGACCAAGAGGAAATTAAACCATAAGTTACTTAAAAACCTTCTCAAGTGTTTGTGTAGTATGGAAAATATAATCTTCTGTGGTTTTAGACATTAGTTATAAATTACATATCACCTCTTCCATTAATTAAGCAATAAAACCAAAGACATCTTTTGGAGCCCAAGAAATTATTTTGAAATACTGTTACCAGGAAGTGGGAAAAATCAAAGATAAAGTAGTGACAGAGCTGAAGTGACTCCATACCAGGGGTGTGCATCCTGCGGCTCCAGGTCCACATGTGGCTCTTTAGCCCCTCCCCAGTGGATCCTGTGGCTTTGACCAGTGATGGAACATATTATCACATATCATATTAAAGCAAAATTAAGAAAATAAGAATTAAGGAGAACAAGTGAACTATGTAATGAACAACAAAAGGAGTCAAAAATTTAAAAATGCACAAAATTAACAAAATAAACATGCAAATGATAACAGAAATAAGCAACATATCAACACAATTAGGACACAACTGAACAAAATAATCCACAGCATAATCAAAATAATATGGAAACTGAACAAAAATTCACAAAAATGACTAAAATAATAAACCAACTTAATAATAGTGAATTAAAAAAAATTGTCAGTCAATAAAGAAAAAGCAAAAACTGAACAGAAATAAGCAAACTTATTAACAAAATATTTCACAAAACGAACACCATGTAACTAAAATAATCACTAAAAAACAAAATTGTCAGAAATTGATGAAATAATTACAAAGATGAAAAAACCCTACATAATCTGTTAGTTTAACAAAATAAACTAAAATGACAAAAATAATCAATAAAATAAAATCATGCATTACATGAGCAAAAAAACAAAGGATCAACACATTGCATCCATTAAAATGTGCATCATACGTCATGTTGTACATAGAGGACAGATATTTTTGTGGCTCTCAGCACACATGTAATCTTTCTGAAAGTACTGTACGTTGCTGATCCCTGCACCGTACACTTCCTATATGTGTGTGTGTGTGTGTGTGTGTGTGAGGGGTGGGGGGGGGGGGTTGAA
>JAQQAE010009015.1:0-14849 GCA_029823295.1 Pseudamia nigra
CAAACCTCTCTTATCTTTTTAAATGGGTGAACTTGCACATTTTTACATTTCCCAATACTTATTGTCCCCACTGTAGAAAATAAACTCATATGCACAGTTGGCAGACATGTTGCTACACATTAACAAAGCAAAGTATCAGAGAGAGTTGGGGTGTGCGTGTCAATGTGGAGTGGTGGTCGCTGGATGCGTTGTGTCGTATTAGTTCTGATAGGAAAGTCAAGAATCCTCTTCAGCGCATAAAGTCCAGATGTTAAATTCCATGCTAGGTACCATGTCAGCACATGTCCATAGAAAAAGTTCAAACATGACCCAGTTCAAGAATCCTCTAAAGTTCAACTTAACCCCGGGTCAAGAATCTTCTCTCAGAGCATATAGACAGATGTTAAATCCCATGATAGTTACCATGGCGGTACATGTCCATAGAAAAGTTCAGCCTGCCGCCTATTAGTGTTTGTGTAAGGCGGGGAAGGGTGAAAAGCGGCGCTCATTCCTCCAAGCAGTGTCTCCTCCAAGGGGGGGTTGTGCCAGCCTCACAAGGCCAGAGAAGGAGCTGAAACAAAAAGATAAGACGGTCACACTTTCAGAGGCAGAAAAGAATTTAATGCCTCAATACACCAGACATATTTTGTCAGGATACTTTTTCATCAGTCTTGTGGGTCCTGTGGCTCTGGAGGATTCATAGAGAACAGTAATTGTATAGTTGTGACATCACAAATATCCAGAAAGTCTCCAGATTCGATCTATGTCAGATCCAGTTATCTAAAAAAGGTGTTTTGTCTTTCAAGTGTGAATCTGAATACTTTTTAGACCCCTCTTCCTGTTTTATTATCGGAAAAGACCTCAGAACTATGGAAACTTTACCTTTCACATTGTGTACAAAGTAGTTAATTGGTATATCAGAGAATGAACATCAAACAAACAAAAAATATCCAATGCAATGTTCTTTTATAACATTTTCCTTACCATTACAAAGTAGCACTCAAGCCATTATAGGCAGCACCTGAGCCAAATTCATGTAAAACCAATGTGGAGAGCATCAAAACTAACTAAATGACTTTTTCCAGATGTACTGGTTGTACTTAGTCCATGGCAGACCTCTTTAGTTTTTGAAACCTTGTGTTCAAGCTCTTTGGTGGTATTTAAGTATGATCTGCCCCAGCTTGTAATAATATTGATTGAGTGAAATTCTCGATGAAAATAACTTCCCTAGTCCTTCCAGAGCACTAACAACATTCCATCCGTCTGCAAGCCTTTGATTTGATTAGCCTTTGATTAACTTCAGTTTGGAAGCCTCATATCAGCTATTGTTAGAGCTAATACCCATAGTTTGTAAAACATCCCATTAGAACTGATAGCTGTTGTCTCTAGGTTCTGACATAATGTATTTTAGTTTATATACAGGGTTTAATTTGACATAAAAATAAGGGTCTTGTGTCTGTTTTACAGCCCAAAGCCCAGTGACGGTTTCTTCATTCATGACCCAGAGAACGGAGGAGAAGACTCAAATGTAGCACTGGAAAAATTACGAGATGTCATTGCACAGTGTATACTCCCACAAGCTGGTGAGTAAACCCATTTTGACACTTACACCAATCAGCCATAACATTATGACCACTAACTGGTGAAGTGGTCATAATATTGATTGTATCTTTCCTATGGCTTTTGTCAGTGGGAGGAAGTATTTGGAAGCAAATGAACATTTAGCCCTGGATGTTGTTGAACTGAAAGCAGCAAATTGTCCAAAAGAGTAAGGATCTGAGTACCTTTGACAAGAACAAAATTGTGATGGTGCACAACTTGGTCACTGCATCTTCAAACCTAGATATGCTATTGGGTCTTCTAGTCTGCAGTGGACAGTACCCCAATAAAAATGGTCGAGGAATGAACAACTGGATTTGAATCTAATTGAGTATTTGTGAAATAGGTTGGAAAAACAGGTTTGATTAATGAAGACCCAAGCTCACAGGATTTGAAGTATTTGTCACTGTAATGTCTAATGTGTAATATACTGTCAGTTAGTACAGCAGCTTTCAGAGGTCTGGTAGGACTCAGGCCTTGGGTTAGAGCTGTTCTGGAATCAAAAGGGGGAACCTGCAGAAAATTATGTGATATTTATATTTCCTTACATACTCTACTGGATTGAAATCCAGTTGTCTTTCCTTCCTCATGGGTTCTGTCCACTGCAGGACCAGGACCATCGAACTAGACCCACAGTTTTGGACATGCTTTGACCCAGTTGTATTGACAATCACAATATGGTCCTTGTCCAGGTCGCTTGCACCATTATGCTGCACAATGTTTTGTTTCAGATATGTGAACTTAAAGAACTAAATGGTCACTTGCAGCCTCATATATCCTACCCACTTACCGTATTTTCCAGATTAAAGTTGCAGTTTTTGGCGACAAATACATTGGAGCGACTTGTATTTTGAATAAATTTGACTATAGGGTGTTTGTCACACTGACAGCCGCTAGAGGAGGCAAGCCGTGAGCTCTCAGTCAAGCGCGCCGCATATTTGACGCGCGTTCCCCGAACAAAGATGACCTGTTCTGCAGAGCGACTAATACACATTTTTTTTCTTCTTCATTATGCATTTTTTGGCTCATGCGACTAACATACCAGAGCGACATATCACCTGGATAATACGGTACAAGTGCCATTGTAATAAGATAAGTGACATTATTACAGCTTCATCTGTCAGCAGTCATATTATGGTTCTATACTAGATCATGTTTGGGTAAAAATGCTTGTCAGTCGTTCTTTGTTGAATACATAAGGTAAAGGGATACATGTTGATTTGTTAACAGCTGTGAAGAAATGTCTCAGGCATCTCAGTTTAAGTTTAAGCTTTTTGTTTGAAAATGGAATATACTCTTTTATGTCAGGTAACTCTTAATTTACACTGGCAGCTGTAATGCTTAGGGAACCACATAGTTATAGCAGATAATGACATAAACACTGATGCATTATATATCTGTTTTAATTAGCTTTAATTAATCGGTTCTGCCAGAGGTAATTGCCTTTGAGAGAGACAGAACAGTCTGTGAAGAGGGCATTTTTTTGTCTGAGCAGGAGAGAACGAGGATGAGAAGCTGAATGAGGTGATGCATGAAGCCTGGAGGTTCAATCGGGACTGTAAACTGCTGAGAGACGGCCTGCAGGGACTCAGCTGGGACGGTTAGTGCTTTTTAAATCTTCATCTTGTATATATGTTCTTTTTCAACGGTTTTATTTATGTAAAGTAGATGGAGGAGCAATAGTTGTCTTTCTATTGTTATTTAGTATTGTTTGGTTGTTAAAGGCAAAGTATGTAACGTTTTCCAAAAAACAATATATAGTGTACAGTAATGATACATCTCACTCATTATTTATTCTTAACCTTCAGTCGGTGTGTTGTGGATTTACCTGCAGAGACTCCATCCTCTGCCTGCATTGTCTATTCTCCTGTTGTATTCATTGTGTGTGGACGTTGACAGTAGAACAGTGCATTTGTACCTGTTACATGCAGGAAGAATGGTTCAAGGATGAAACAACTTGGGTTCAGTCTGCTATTTTGTCTCACTGCTCTATTTTTGCTGCCTTTGCATGCCATGGGAAACACAAATAAAGGATACAAAAGAATGAGCGAAAGCAATTCAAAACTAATAACAACAATAGTGTTAATTTTATTGAGTCCTATTTCAAATTTGACTTGCTACATCCTACAACATGAGGAGCAGTAGGCACCCAGGGGCCAGCTCTAGATGTTAACCAGTACCCAGTCAGTGGTACGGATGAGCATACATTATAATCAGCGCACACATATGCTTTTTTTTGCTGCTAGAGAAAAACAAAGTACCAACAGGAAACCCAAGCAAACACCAAAAGAAAATGCTAATGCAAGAAAATGCTAACTGTCTTCCTGAGAGGCAAAGGTGCTACCCCCTGCACCACTGTGCCATTTTAACTATTCACACCAGTATAAATTTACAGTATGCCCACATGAATTTGACATCACCTGAAGCCTCATGTCCAATTTGTCTCTTATTTGTCTGTTCCTTCTCACTATGTCCAGGGATCCGGTTGAAAAGACAAAAACCTGTATTCGATTGATAGGAACAGAAAATCCTTACTATCCTGATTACCCACGCTGATTGCGTTTGTCTGTCTGTGCCCTGACTCTAGAACAAATGGAGCCAGGGTCACCAAACTTGGTACATGAGTTGGCCTTGGGTGCCCCACCCCTGGCTATGTTATTGACATCAAAAGGTCAAGGTCACTAAGTCAGGAAAGGTTCAAGTACATTTTTGCTATGTAGTGACTGTATTATTGGAGCTAGGAGCAAGCGATTTTAACACAAGTTGGAATAGGGTCTTGAACACCCCCTGAAGGTCAAATGGCCTTAACCTTATATTTTACCTCAAAGATTGGTAGGGGTCAAATATAGGTCACTAATTTAGCAAGTCTGAAATTTACTTTATAGTTTATAATTTAATGCAAATGAGGAAAGGGACATTGAACTTGGTATAGGAACTACATTTATTCTTATATATATCTGTAAATTCCAAACAAATAGCTTATGTCATGGCCAATGGGGACTTGTCACTAAGAACTGAAAGTGAAACTAAAATGAGGAAAAACATCTTTCAGGTTTTCATTTTCAAAACAAAGCCACTGCATTCAACATTGAGATTTTTAATATCCATAATATGACACAATTTTATAAATGGCTTTAATTTTAGGAAAGAAAATTCATAGGCGCTGCATGCATGTAATCATAAACAGAATTCATTGACCATAATTTTACTTGGGTTCTTTTGTCTTTTTTGTTTTATTAAACTATATGTTCTCTAAGTCTGTCAAAATTAACACATTAATCCGGATTAAACCATTTGCATGATTAACTAGAGCAAAATTTTTAACGTGATTAACGCACAATAACTCATATCAAGGAAAAAGTGATGAAATTGTATGTTACATTTGACCCACCTCATTGCCAAATTCTTTAGTATTTTCTGGTTCAAGTCAATTTAAATGTAAAAGTATAAGTCTTTACACATTTTGAAACAAATTACATTAGTTACTGATGAAGGCAGTGAACCAAGTGTAAAAGGTGTCCTGGTGTCTAGTCTTATCACATATTAAAATGTAGTGCATCTAGCTATAGTAGTTTTGATAGTGTAGGACAAAATAGGTTTTTGCAAGCATTAATGCTCTGACCTAATATGCAAATTATGTGGTGGTTGCCATAGTAACCTGTCCCCTTACCGTGACTACCCGTGTGCCAAGCTGACTGTGGAGACACAGAGCCAAATGTTCCGACAGAGACAAATAAACCTCCTCCCCCTCCCCCCCAAACACACACACACACATCACAGCATTCATCCTGATGGGTGAAATGGATGATTAGCAGATATGGGGATACTGAGGAAACTGTACGAATAACTAGTTATAATGTGCAAAGTAGGCATGACAATTGTAAACTGTTAGGGCTCTCTCTCAGCCAGAGGTTTAAATGCTTTCAGAGCCACTGGAGCGAAAAAGATTGGATTCCAGTATCTGTATTGCTGTTGCTGTTACAGCATTTTATTTTTCTATTTGATGCTGTTTTGTAGCACTCACCATTTCAGCTTGTTGTTTGGTTGACTACTGCCATCTGCCTCACTGGAAAGAAAAGAGGCAGAGTTTTACCTGATTGTTTTAAACATGAGCAAGAAATGTTACATGATTTGCCTTTAGCAATTTGCTTTATGAGAGACCTCTCGTTATATTATGCAGGACAAGAAGAATTGCATGATATCATTAGCAAATACAACATAGTGAGCTGTCTGCTTCAAACGCTACATCTTATCATAATGTACACCAATCAGCCATAACATTATGACCACTAACTAGCAAAGTGGTCATAATGTTGATTAAAACGTTACAATAGCTGTCAGTGGGTGGATGTATTGGGCAGCAAATGAGCATTTAGCCCTCAAAGTTTTTGCACTGAAAGCAACAAATTGTCCAAACTAAGTAAGGATATCAGCAACTTTGACAATAACCAAATAGTGATGGTATATGACTGGGTTATTGCATCCAAACCTGAAGATCTCATTGGCTGTTCTAGTCTGCAGTGGATAGTACCTCAACAAAAGTGGTCGAGGGATGAACAACCGGATATTAATCCAACTGAGTATTTATGAAATATGTTGTTAAATCAGGTTAGATTCATGATGACCAAAGGTCAGAACTTGGATTTGAAGTATGTGTCACTATAATGTATAATGTACTGCCAATTCTTACAACAGCTTTCAGAGGTCTGGTAGAGCTCAGGTCTTGGGTTAGAGCTGTTCTGACATCAAAAGTGGAATCTACACAACATTATGTGGTAGTAATGTTTTGGTCCCTTAGGTACTCTGCTTGGATCCAATTGTCCTTTCTGGGTTCTGTCCACTGCAGGACCTTGACCAGCAAACAAGACTCACAGTTTTGGAGTTGCTTTGACCCAGTTGTCATGACATCACAATTTGACCCTCATTTAGGTTGCTTGCATCCTACGCTGTCCAGTTTTCTATTTCAAATCCATCAACTTCAAGGACGACATGTTCGTTTGCAGCATCATACATCCTACCCACTCAAAGGTGACACAGTAATAAGATAATTGACATTATTTCCGCTTCACCTGTCAATGGTCATAATGTTATGGCTGAACACTATATCATATAAGTCCCAGGAGTTAAAACCTTCCATTCAATGGGACCATGGCAGGCTTGATCAATTTTCCTAATGAAACCAATTCTTATTTTCTTATTACTGTGTAGATTATGCTGTTATTGTGATTTTAATCAGTGTTTTTAACCACTAGCTCTTCATTTGTTGCAGGTCATGTTTTTTCTGATAAAGTCGACCGCTTGAAGTTGGCTGAAATAGTAAAACAGGCCATAGAAGAAAAGACCAATCTCCAAGAATCTCATTAGCGAGCGCTGTCTTTCTGTCTTCTTTTTTATATTGTTTATTATGACCCTTTTTAACTCATATCTGTAAAGAGGCTTTTTTATGTACAAAAAAAAGAAAGAAATGCGCTGATTTCATTTTTTTCATGAATTCACTCGCAAGACCTGTTGTACAGCTGTGGATATATTTCAAAAAAGGACTCATTGGTACTCTGATTTTTTTTATGGACACCTGCAAAGAACCTGGAGAAAAAAGTAACCTATATTTTCATTTTTTTTTTTTTTTGCAAAAAAAAGGAGAAAAAAGACAAAAGAAGAAAATGATCAGTGCAAGGAAATTATTTTCTGGGAGGGAATTTTTATTCGCTGCTCATCCAAGGTGTCATGTTTTATCCCAGTGATTTCATTTTATTTGATTTTATTTTCTTTTAACCATTCTAAGAGTTTTATTTATTTAAACAGAAGAGTTCCATTGTTTTATATCTGACTTGTAGCTTGACAGTCGGCTCTGAAGTTGAGAGAAACTGTCTACTTTGTGACTTTGTTCTTCCATACATACTATGTGAATCTCAAACTCTGTGTAAATCATATCAGTCATTACGGTAGGTTCTACATAAATTCCCCTTGATCGTTGGCTGTTTGTTTTTTTTTTTTTTTTTTTTTTTTTTTTTTGGAGGTCAGGGTAAAAGCTGATATGGAGTTTACGTTTTATAAAGTGTCACGGAACAGTCATTATGACATTTCTTAAAGCCGGTATCGATATGTATATGCAGCAGATTGACAAGCATTAACACTATGGCTGATTTTCTTCAATGCATTCTCCCAGAAATTGTAACTCAAGGTCCATGACTGACTTTTCTCTGAAGCTTTGTGTTTTACAGTCATTTGTACAAGGTAGAGCTTAAGACCATAACTCTTATTCCACAAATGGACTTTTTTAGTTAAAGAATTAAGGGTCAAAGCAATGATTCCTTGCTGTAAAGTGAGCTTTTAAACAGGGCTTCAATGGGCAAAGAAAAATTGGAAATGGCAAAAAATCAGATTTTTTATTATTTTTTTTCCTTCCTGGGCGTTTTGAGATCAAATCTGGGCCTTGCTTAAAGTTACAATGACATGTTAACAGTATGGCAACATAAGTAGACCATAAGACAAGCTAGAGGTATTCCCAGGATTATATATTTAGGCCAAGATTCGTAATAAGGATGGTGTCTTTAGTAAAACATAAGATTCAGACACATGCATTGAAGATCCCATTCTGTGAAAATCCATTATTATAGGGTTTTGAGGTTCATATGAACTCTCAGCAAGACAGATCACAGGAAAAACAAGCCTTTTTTCAATTTGGATTTGTGACATCACAAGCCATAACCAAATATAGCCCAGATAAAATGATTTGTACCAGTCTCATGAACTTGTAGCTCTCTAAATATTTACATTTTAAACCCCACAAGTTGCAACCATGGACATATCCTACGATCTGGAAACCAGACAACCGTCAAAATGTGAAGCTGCTTCCCCTAGTGGCCGTTTGCTGGTACTACACAGCATTTTCTCATAGACCATAATAAGAGATGTCTGTAAAACTGCTGACAGGACACCTACAGCTGCAAAAAAATCTTGTAACTGACTCTTTATATCTTTGTTTTTTTATAACATGAAAGTTTGAAATGTTTTAAATTGCCAAAACCCTCAAGAAATAGGTTTTAAAATCTGTAACCCACAGTGCGCAGTCTGACCAGCTGTTGGACAAGTGAGAAGGCTCAGGAGGGAGGAGCTTTCCATAGGGAATGAACAGATGCCAGCTCGTATCCCCATGCCTTGGTTGCAACCGGTCATAATCAACATACAAGTAGCTCCGCCCCCAAGAGCAAGTGCCAATATCTCTGACAGTGTCTTCCAGAAAATTGCCCATGAAAATCACTTTATTCTGTGTTTACAGTAGCCTTTTGTTGGAATATGACTTGTGGTTAGACCAGTCAGAGCATTTTGAACTGAAAAGTAGGTGGATACAACGCGCAAAGTAAAATCCGTGTGTCAAGCCAAGGAAAAATCAAATCAACGCACTTTATTCTGCACACACTTATAGAAGTATCCAATACACACACATAGGCACTAGAGATGTAAAAGTGTTATGTCACGGAACCTATAAGAAAACCTTGATTTACTTCACATTTCTCTTTGAAGAGTAAAACTAACTTCTAGAGAAATATAAACTGTAAATCCATCTTTTAAACTATTTGAATTCCTGGATTTTATTTGTAATGAAATTCACAAAAACAGATGGTAAACCTGTCAGATTTAGACAGAGGGAAAGTTTCAAAGTGGTGCTGATGTCATGGTTCATCCAGGCATTCTACCTAAAAGCACTTTTAGATCTGTACTATTACAATCCGTTCATTGGTTTTTGGAGTAGAATGAAGGGCCTGATGTTCAATTTTCATACAATAATCACATATCGTTCTTGAGGAAAAGATTTGAGGTTTTGTGGAACTGTGTGGGGACCCTGTTAAAAGCTCACGTTGAACTTATCTGAAGTGGTACCGAGTATCAGCTTCTGAATTTTGTGCCTGACAAGTGAAATGAAATGAACCATGTAGAACATTTCAAATAGCTGTGCATGTTTCTGATGTGATCGTTTAAAATGGTCTTAAGCGAGGGCGTAGGTTTACTTTGAATTTTTTTGGGTGTGGGGGGTATGAAAGAAACAAAAATGAAGTGGCTGAAAGAACAGCAGCTCTGGAAAAAATGGATGCTGATTTCAGCAACATTTGCACTTGGCCTCTATTTTTTCCAGACAAATGAACAGAAAGTAAGTGGGTCAGTTGAAGAAAATGAAGAAAATGACTGACACCAACAACATGAACTAAAATGAGAAAAAAAAGCAACAAATGGGATCGAAAATTCCTAATGAAGTGATATAATGGCTACATTTTTACTGTATGCTGAATTAAAATATATATAATGTATTTTACTTGTACATGTAAAGTAACACGTAACTATCAAGATTATTTTGATATATTTTGTTCATTTTTGTGACAAAAAGAACAAAAAAAATCCACAGATTAATTTACAAATTCCAATTCCAGTGAAGTTGGGACATTGTGTAAAATGTAATTAAAAAAAAAACAAAACAATGAAATGATTTGCAAATCCTTTTCAACCTATATTCAATTGAATACACTACAAAGACGAGATGTTTAATGTTCAAACTGGTAAACGTTTTTTGTAAATATTCACCCATTTTGAATTTGACACCTGCAACACCTTCCAGAAGAGCTGGGACAGACTTGTGTTTACCACTGTGTTCCATCACTTTTCCTTTCAACATCACTCAAAAAGCATTTAGGAACTGAGCCTTGTAGGTGGAATTCTATCTCATTCTTGCTTGATGTACGACTTCAGTTGCTCAACAGTCTGGGGTCTGTTGTTGTATTTTGTGCTTCATAATGCGTCACACATTTTAAATGGGAGATAGGTGTGGTCTGCAGGCAGGCCACTCCAGTACCCCCACTCTTTTACTACAAAGCCACACTGTAGTAAATGTGTCTTGTCATTGTCTTGCTGAAATAAGCAAAGATGTTCCTGAAAAACACATTGCTTGGATGATTCAGACAACTTTATTTATCCCAATGGGCAATTAAGTTTCAGCAGTTACCTGGACCATACTGCAGACAGCTGACAATATTCGGAGACAGCAAATAAATAAAATATAAATAAGAAATTCAGTACAGTGGCAGAGGCCACTGGCACAACTTACAGAGGAAAATCACTTCATGGTTAAAACTCAGGTATAAGGAAGGAAAAAATACAAGTGTTCTTTCCCAGTAAGTACTATCATTCAAAAGCCTGATAGCAGAAGGAATGATAGACTTAGAATGGCAGCGTATGTTGCTCCAAAACCTGTGGGTACTTTTTAGCTTCAATGGTGACTTCACAGGTGGCACAACTGGTTTCTGCCTTGCTGCTTGCAGAGATTTTTCCAGATGCTCTAAATCTTTTGATGAGATTATGGACTAGATGATGAAATTCATAATTTCCTTGAAATTGTACATTGAGAAATGTTCTTAAACTGTTGAAATATTTGTTCATAAAGTGGTGAACCTCGCCCCATCCTTGCTTGTGAACAACTGAGCCTTTCTGGGAGACTCCTTTTATACCCAATCATGATACTCGCCTGTTTCCAATTACCTGTCCACCTGTCGAATGTGCCAACCAGGTGTTTATTGAGCATTCCTCAACTGTCCCAGCTCTTCTGGAATATGTATTTTGCCTTTGTAATGTTTTAGTTGAATATAGGTTGAATAGGATTTGCAAATCATTGCTTTCTGCTTTTATTGACATTTTACACATCCCATCACAACTTGGAATTGCGGTTTGTACATAATAAAATTAAATGAGCAAAATAATAAAGAAAATGCAGGGTTTTTAGAAAAAAGAAAAGCTGTTTAGCTCAGAATTTAACTGGTTTATTGGAGGACACCCCCCCCCCCCGAAATCTACACCTTAAGTGAAAATCTGTGAAATGGACTCCGACCTAAATTCGAGATGCTGCTTGAGCCACATGAGAAACAGGCAGACCCATCAGGACCCGTCGTCGTACTTGGTTTTAGTTTCCGTGTGGAGGTGACGTGTAAGGGTCTGGGCCTCAGCGACCTTGCTGTTCTACCGAATGTGCAATAGGGCAATAATGAAACCGTGCTGTTCGTAGTGCATGCGTGTAAATGGCAATGATAGTATGTAGCAGTACGCCAGTATTACTGTCAGCACAGACCTTCACTGCTTCGATCCAGCGCCTCCAGACGATAGTCTGTGTGAAACCAGCAAACCCTCCTCTTCCTCTTCTTCCTCCTTACATGTCTGCCGCAGCCTTTGGGTTGAGTTTTTTTTTTTTTTTCCCATTTCATTTCTTCAAAGAGCGGTCGAAAGAAGGGATTTGTGTTGAGAAGGCAGAAAGCTGCTACTGCCGTACGGTTATGATTTGTACTACTGTGTTTGATTGTTTAGACATCCTCATCCTCAGTTGAGTTTGGTGTAACAGTGGTTCTGAATGACAGGCTCAGACTTTTATTGTAGTTTTATTATAGTATTTTGTTAAATTTCAAACAATTTGTTTATTATTTTGGTGATTTTGCTCATTTTTTGTCTTTTGGGACCTTGTTTTGCTTATTTACTTAATAGGTTTTAAATTTTTGTTCATTTTGATTATTTTGTCTTCTAAATCTGAATGTAATGATGAAAATTTGCGCATGTTTTGTCCAAGATGTGCTCAGCTTTTCATGATTTTTTTTTTTTTACCCATTTGTTTTTCTTGCTCGCTTTGTTCTATTTAGTTGTTTTTTTCTCATTTGTTTTTATTTTGTTGCTTATTTAGTTCATTTCTGTCTGATGTATTCCTTTTTACTCATTTTCCAGAGTGCTTTGTTCATTTTATGGATTTACCTTCTTGATTTTATTTTTTATTTGTTCAGATGTTGGTTATTTTTTTATTCATGTTCAGTTTTGTTTGTTTTATTGCTTATCTTGTTCGTTTTGTTGTATTTCTCCTTTAATTTTGTTCTTTTTTCCATTTTTTGTGATATAAATCTGAATGTGCTGATGAAAATATACACATATTTAGTTCAGATTATTTTCATGACTTTTGTTCATTTTTGTTTTTCTTGCTTATTGTTCTATTTAGGTCTTTTTTTTTTAACTTATTTTGTTTTTTTAATTTTGTTGATCATATTGTTCATTTCTGTTCACATTGTCAAATAATTCTTCACGTTTACTTACTTTTGTGGATTATTTCACTCATTTTGTGGATTACTTTGTTTGCGAGAAGGTCCTGGGTTCGATCCCAGCTCCGGGCAGTGGGTTCTTTCTGTGTGGAGTTTGCATGTTCTCTCCCGTGTCTGCACGGGTTCTTTCCAGGTTCTCCGCCTTCCTCCCACAACCAAAAACATGCACTAGGTGACTTGGCTACTCTAAATTCTCCATAATTGTGAATGTGAATGTCTACCTGTATAGTCAAGGGGTCTCAGCCTCAAATTGTGAAGTGCCTAGAGATAATCAGCAATTATGATTGGCGCTATACAAATAAAATTGAGTTGAATATTCTCTTGATTAACTGTAATGTTTTGATCAATCTTTTTACATTTTGGTATATTCTGTTCAAAATTTGCTCATTTTTTTTGTTGAGTTCGATCCATTTTCTACATTATTTTGTTCATTTTTTTTATCAATTTTTTTTTTACTTTTTGTTAAATTGTTGAATAATATGTCTTCTGGATTCAATGCAGCAATAAACATGTTCAAAATATATTCATAATTCAAATTTTCCCCCTCATTTTATTCTGTTTGGTTCATTTTGTTGCTTCTTTTGTTCATGTCTGTTTTGTGAATTACTTCATTTGTTTGCTCGTTTCCTTGATTTCTTTGTTTTTATTCTTTTCTGAATCATTTTGTGGATTTTATTTATTTTCTTGATTATTTTTAAACTTTTGATTTATTCATCTTCTGAGTTTCAACGCAGTGATAAAATATGGATTATATGGAGTTTTACTTTGTTGTGGGGGCAGCAGCCTGAGCAGAGAAGCCCAGACTTCCTTCTCCCCAGCCACCTCCTTTAGCTCCCCTGGGGGGACCCCGAGGCATTCCCAGGCCAGCCAAGAGACACAGCATGTCCTGGGTCTGACCCAGGGCTCCCTCCCAGTTGGAGCTAGCTTTGGCAACCAGGGATTAAACCACCCAGGCCCCCGCCTTTTGGCTGCCACCAAAACCACACAGCACCAGACCCTTACAACCCTTCCAGCAGGTGGTGGGCCCACAGGAAATTCTTCATCATCAGAGTCTTCTGAATCACTCTTAGTCTGACTTGTCACCTAGGACCAGTTTGCCTTGGGAGACCCTACCAGGGCCAAATTGCCCCCCGACAAGGTAGCTCCTAGGATCACTCAGGCACAGAAACCCCTCCATCATGATAAGGTGGCAATTCAAGGAGGGGGTAGTCACATTTACCTGGATAGTGGATAATGAGATGAGACCAGTTGAGAACCACTGCTATGCCCTCTCCTTTTAATGAAGTTTTAGTTTGTGTGGAAGTAGAAGAAAATCAGCTTTAATGACTTGATTTGACCGGAATTGGTCCAAAGTACTGTACGTGAGCTGATCCTCTTCATATCTGTCGCAGCTGACGTCGACATAACGTGCACGCCTTCAAATATTATCAAAGACGACGACCCATCACTGACAGGATTCTGACAAATCATCTGTGTCTTGAGCAAAAATAATCCACCATCGGCTTCACGATCTCACTGAAATATCCAGAATAGCATGTGTACAAAAGGCCTTATTAGTTCACGGCTGCGTTTCCGCTCACATGTGCCTTGTCGCTCATCCTCCTCTGCTTCTATCAGATTCTGAGACCACAGAGAATGTCAGAATTATTCCCACTGGTGACTGGTTGTCTTTTATTTTTTTTCCTGGCTCGTTGACAGGTTGGACTCCCTCTGTTTGTACATGGGGGACGATAAACGCTGTGTTAAAACTCAAAATGTTCACTGGCGTCTTTAATGTCCCTTTGTTCATGGTTTGCTTTCCTTGGGTTTATGCGCAGACGTTTTATTTCAAAGCCCTGTGTTTTGCAAGGATGCTTAAGAGGCATTAAAAACACCACGCTGAAAAATTCACATCAGTCATTTACAAATATGTTCCCATGTTTTTCTTAATTTACATTATTTTTGTTGTTTATTTTTGTCAATTGGAGGGTTAATTTTTTTCTTCATGTTTTGTTCCTTTTTACTAATTTTGTTCATTTTCTTTCATTTATTTTGTTAAATTTATTCATTTTCTCAATCATTTCATTCACTGTTGTCTTTTCGTTGATTTTATTTTGTTTTATTCTTTTCTTCAGAGTTGTTCGCCCTATTTTGTTCATGTTCATTCTTTTGCTC
>JAQQAE010009016.1:0-14847 GCA_029823295.1 Pseudamia nigra
GTGAAGCGCCTAGAGATAATCGGCGATTATGATTGGCGCTATACAAATAAAGATTGATTGATTGATTGATTGATATGTTTTACCTGCGTGAACAGTATGGAGATGACCTACCTGGACCAGAGATGGAAAACACCTGGAATGCTCTAGTCAGCAATGATAAGTGGAGCAACAATCTGAGAACCACTCTGCAGTTCCTCACCAGCCTATGTGGCGTCAGCAGCGACACCAACCTTCTGTCATATGTAAGAGATGCTGTCTGAGCCTTGTGTGAAATGTTGTGTAGCTTTCTTTTGTTCTTGTCAGGTTTCTAATGTTTCTGTGTGTTCATTCAGATCAAGAAAGTGGTGATATACTTGTGCCGAAACAACACCACGCAGACAATGGAGGAGTTGATATTCGAGTTACAACAAACGGACCCGGTCAACCCTGTTGTGCAGCACTGTGATAGCCCTCCTTTCTATCGCTTCACTGCCACAAGCAAGCTTTCCACTGCAGCTTCAGGTATGGTTTTTCACTACCTATACTTTAAACTGGGGACGCACTACAAGATTTTTGGCCCGATTTTACCCACCCAGTTCAGAGTTGGGCAGAGTCTACACCAGTCAGTTGGGGACAGTCAGCATGGCTAATTGGCATGGAAATCTGCAAGTGTGTGAGGGGAACGAACCCGACCAGAACTCCCTTGCATTAAATCAGATGTTTGAATTTGTTGAGCCAACTCTGGACGCAGTCATGTAGTGTGTGTTGATTCCCGACCAAAATGCAAACATATGTTGCCAACATCCAATGAAAAAGAGAAGATGGGACCCAGGAAATAGCGTCAGAAGATGAAGACGACAGGAAGAAGCGGGTATATCAATAGAATGATAGCAAACAGCCATACCTGTATTTTCTTTTGGATTTCTCAGAGCAGATAGCTGTGTACACAACAGAAACAGCGAGCCGTTTGTCATTCGCATTTGTTTACCGTTTCAGCTGTCACTCTCGTAGACATGATTACTCTCGTGGGAGTTTGCGTGAGACTTTGATGCGTTCAGTTGTCTTCAGTTGGTTTGCCAAATCATGTAGTCTGTGATCCTTCATCAGGCGCAGTCGTTAAATTTGTGATCCCCAGTCTTTCAGTCATCATAAAAAAAATCTGCTGAAAGCAGTTGGTTAGTGTGAACTCGAATTCTTGTCTTCTGTCCCCAGCTTTACAGATACATTTTTTAAATAGATTTTCTTTTTTAAGTACTTTTTTTGTTCTTCTCTGATTTCTAGGTACCACATCAAGCAGCAACACCGTTGTTGCAGGCCAAGAGTGTTTTCCTGACACAGATGACACTAAAACTACAAAGGAGAGTGAGGACAGGTAAACAGGGAGTGAGACCTTGAAGTCTTAATAGAGGATTGCCATTAGCTAACACAATGAATTCTTTTTTCTTACCTCAGGCTTGGCCACATAATACGAGTACACAACCGGCTAGAATCACGTTACAGCAACAGCTCAGGAGGATCTTATGATGACGACAAGAGTGAGTGTCTTGTTGCTTCAGTCACAAAATAAAAAAATATGGTTTTCATGGTCTGGTGGATGTGGAATACACAGACTGGGCTGGAGGGTAAGATGGTGACCAGCATGGTATCATTGATAATGCATGAGCAGTGCAGAGTAGCCTGGGGCTCTTAAAAGGCTTCTGTGAGAACTGGCACTGAAATAAAAGCAGTCTAGCCGAGGGCCTCTTTACTGCTGCCACTGACCCAAAAACAGCTTTGTTACATCTACTTGGACAGAATCATTACACAATGAAAACTGTTCTAAAATGCTCGTGTGAAGGCTAAACTATCCTTTGGTGTTTATGTATATCTGTATTTAGTTTCTAAATGTAAAGTATATGACAGTTTTGCAGCAGTGGTTTATATTGTGGTTAACAGCATGTGTAAGGCATTTACCCAAAATTCAAGTCTCGTTTTATTTAGGATTTGTATGTATGATGGAATAAATGAAATAAATGAGTGAAGTAAACATTTCTGTCACTATTTAGGTGAGCCTCTTCCCCCATATGCTGACTGGCTGGTGATTGTCAGTGAGACCAACCAGCCCCATCCCCTGCCAATGCCCCTAAATGGTGGATGTTGGGCTCCACTGGTGGATTTTTTGCCAGAGACCATAACTCCCAGGGTACCACTGCACAGGTCAGACTAATTCTTTACTCTAGTTCACATAATAATGCAGAATGCTCTTGTTCTGCCTTTTCTAGTTTGTCTCTCTACATCTGGATGTCTATAATGACTTTGTCTTGTTGCTATAGGTGTAACATAGCCATCATCTTTATGACAGAGATGGTAGTGGACCACAGTGTCAGAGAGGACTGGGCCATGCACCTGCCTCTACTGCTTCATGCCCTCTTTTTAGGTGAGTTATACTCTGATCATGAATGGCCAAAGTAATAAAATTTATGGCCTCTATGGAATGGGGTACACATAATAACAATTAATTAGTTGCTTAGTAGCTATGTGTTTGTGTTGTACTGGCCTTATTAGGAGTTATTGTTAGGGTCACTAAAATTTAATTAAGCATGTTTTGTTCATCATTCTAAAGTGTTGCTAAACATATAAATTACACTTACCTGGAAACATTTGGAACATTACCTCCCTTAGTGCTCCAGTAACATACTGAAGTGACAATGCATTATACAAGAGTGGATGCAAGCCAAGGCAACCGTCCATGCTATGCACACTTTACACACACATCAGTGAGGCTAATATCAATCTCACACAAACATGCATCAGCTATATCCTGCAACTGACTCCACACAGCAGCCTCATTTAAACCTGATACACACATGCTGAAACATGATGTTGGTGTGTTCCTGTACAACCTTTTACTTCATGCCAAGCAGGACACAAATCCGTCATGCAAACATGGAGCTTGAAAAATATTCCCTTGGATTTCCTAAAAAACGTGTAACAAATTGCAAAAATAAGAGGAAACATTGCATTTATCTGTATTCAAATTAATAACTGTTTTGCAATATAAGTCATGAATGCAGGACATTTTAATGATAACTTTTTAATAGAGATGCCCCCAAATTTGGTTGTCTCATGTGATAGACAAGAGGTCTCAGACCCTATGAGACCCCGTACACCCTCCCTTAATATTTAAGAACCATAGTGGAGTGCACTTACTTGACACAACACCATGCTCAAATTTACTGATTGGTGTTATTGTGTTACTTTTTCAGGCATGGATCATTACCGCCCAGAGGTGTTTGAGCACAGCCAGCGTCTTCTTCTCCACTTGCTCATCACGTTATCCTGTAACAACAACTTCCAGTCCATCGCCTCAGTCCTCCTGCAGACACGTGAGCTCAATGGCACAAAGACCCTGACCTGCAAAACAAGCCTTCAACCTGATCATTTATCCTCAGGTAGAAACTGAAGCTTTTATTTATAATTCAGCTTGTGTTCCTTTGTGTAATTTCTCAAATATATTCACACCTCGGAGACAGAAGAGAAATATTTGTTACATTGCAGTTATCTCTGATAAATGTAACATATATTACATTTTGGTGGAAAGACTTGCATTCCTTCAAGAGGATAGATAAGTTTCTTATCTGTGCAGAAAATATTTAGGCACTGTGCCAAGTGCAGTATTGAGGACATCAAAGGTCTTGATTAAAGCATTCCAATGTGCTATTTATATCCTCTTGCCCAAATTAGGGCCATCTGCGAGGGCTCAGATAGGCTTGTTTGCCTCCCTTTCCCTTTTGTCACTAATTTGTTTTGTCAATACATTTTACTATTTACATTTTAAATTACAGGCCAAAGTATTAATTTTAACCCACAGTAGGAAAATATCCTAAGCAAGTAAGTTAGTTTTAATGCATCAACACTGCCACTGATACTGAACTGTGATATCACAGTCTGTGTCTTTACTGTTTATCGTGCATCTTGGTGTTATTTCTTGCAACTTCTCTACACATTAGATACATGTTTCTTTGCTTCGCCCAGGAGGAGCTGTTGATTTCCTGCGGGAGTGTCAGGCATCTCCTGTGCCAGACTCTGGTCTGAGTTCTTCCTCTACATCTTCTAGTCTGAGTCTGGGTGGCAGCAGCAGCAACCTGCCAGAGATCTCACAGGAGGTGGAAGAGCTGGTAGCCTCCAGTAAAATGGATGACAAGACACAAAAACTCATTGAATTTTTAAGCACAAGGTACTGATTTCATGCTGTTATTTTTAATGGTATGAAGTATTTTATGCAGTGGAAAAGTTTAATAGAAAGTGAATTTTCCAACACAAACACTGGTATAGTACATCATTTTATTGTATTGCTTGATGCAGATTGCCACCTAGTGGTGTGTAGATGTAGTGCAAGAGATGAACTTCAACACTAGGTACGATTACGATAACCACCAAACAGCAGACTTAAGTGTATAAATATTTAAGGTTCCATGTTGCAGATTATAGCTGTCATCCCGAAAACTCAAATGTCATTTTATATTTCATAAATACTTCAACTTGTTCAGTTATACTGACAGCTATTAAACCATTGTAACCCTATAGTTTGAGGGCGGTATCAATTTCACATATGTTGTTATTTTTTTCTTTAACAGAGCATATGGACCACTGTGGTGCCATGAAGACATTTCACCAAAGAACCAAGTTTCAAAAAGTACTGTGCAGCTGACAAATTTTTTACGACATGTGGTATCCGTGTTTAAAGAATCCAAGTCAGGTAAACATGAGGAATGTACAGCTTTAACAGTCAGATGCCTCAGTAATAAAGTAAACAAAATTTATTTCCAAACCTTTTGCCTCTCTCTTGTAGATTTCCACTTGGAGCAGCATATCAGTGACGTGGCACTGCAGACAGCTCTGTGTAGCTCGTCCCGTCATTATGCTGGCCGTTCCTTCCAGGTGTTTCGAACCCTACGTCAACCTATCTCAGCCCACGCTGTGTCTGACCTGCTGTCTAGGCTGGTGGAAGTAGTGGGAGAACATGGGGAAGAAGTGCAGGTTTGTGTGTCACAGTGATGTCTGCCTGTATCAGTTTTTTTAAGAAAGCTTACCAACACTCTAATAGATTTCAGTAAGAATATGAACCTTTATCTGAATTAAAGCTTTAAGTTTTTACAACAAAGGGAACAAGAGCCTACAATTTTATTCAGATTAATCAAACAGTTATCAAGATCAAGATTGTTTTGCTAGCAAAATGCAGCCATTTAGAATGCATAAATAGTCTTGAATTACCTACAGATGTCTCTGTTTTGCAGGGCTATGTGATGGAAGTGTTACTTACACTTGAATCTGTGGTGGATAACTTGGCTGAGTGTCTCAAGAACAATGATTTCATGGGCATTTTGACAAGGTTTGTGTCTGCAGTACAAAAAAAGACAAAAAAAAGCTTAATTTACAGTTAAAATTATTTTTATTTTGTTGAATTCCAGAGCCTCATCTCCAGATTTCATGACCACATTGAAGCTCATGGCAAACAGAAAAAGCACAGGGCAGCTCAACCTTAGAAGAGAAGAGAGGACTCGACACCAGAGGAGCTCCTCTGTCCCCAAAAAGTTTGGGGAGGCAGACAGGTCATCTGATCCACCTCGGAGTGCTACCCTGGATCGCATCCAAGCCTGTGAACAGCAGGCTTTATTAGCTAAGACTCGCAGCCAAGCATCATCGAAAGACAACATCAATGACCCGACCAACATCAACCACCCAAGCAACCTGCTGGCCACTATTTTCTGGGTAGCAGTGTCTCTGATGGAGTCAGACTTTGAGTTTGAGTATCAAATGTCTTTGCGACTGCTGAATAAGCTGCTCAGCCATATGTCACTAGACAAACCAGAGAACAGAGAGAAGCTGGAGAAACTGCAAAACCAGCTAAAATGGAGCAGTTTCAGTGGACTCCAGCAGCTGTTGCTGAAGGGCTTCACCTCTGTGTCTACCACTGACCTCACACTTCAACTCTTCTGCCAACTCACAGCTGTGTCACGAGTGCCTGTAGTGGACACTTCACAAGCCAAAGGTAAACTTTTTCAACCACAACCCCGGTCGGTCAAAATAGCACTGTGTCTTACAATCTTCACATGTTGTGTCAGCCAGTTACTGTACATTATTGCCATTGTTTCTGGTTTTACCAAGAAAAAACACAAATCAGTCATTGTTGGTATTAGCTGCTCTGAGGATCCATTTAGTTTTGTCTCAACAAGACCAGAACTGCCACAGTGTAGTCTGTGTGAACTCCCAAACGTACCCCAACTTTTCAAACACAATAAACACAGTAAGCTTCATAAGAAAATGCTTTGTTATCAGACTACCTTTGGCACAACAGTACAATTTTCTAAATGCTCTCATGACAATTTTATGCCATTTTTTGGTTATTTTTAAGTAGAAATAATACATGTAGCTTTTCTAACAAATACCTGCTGCTGGCTTATTGAAATGCATCCTGGCATGCTATGCTGAATATTTAAATAATGTGTTTCTTCACCCCTTTAGGTTTTCCTTTGAATGTCCTCTGCTTGCTTCCACATCTCGTCCAGAACTTTGATTGCCCCACACAGTTCTGTCAAGATGTTGCTGAAAGAATAGCACAGGTTCGTCTGTTGCAATGACTTTCCATCCTCATTGGTCTGCAAATATAAATTTATTTCTAAAGCTAGTGCAACTTTTCCTTGTAGGTTTGCCTTGAGGAGAAGAATACCAAGCTCTCCAACCTCGCTCATGTCATGACGTTGTATAAAACACACTCCTACACGCGAGACTGCTTTTTGTGGGTGAATGTGGTGTGTCGTTATCTTCACGAAGCCTTCTCGGATATCACCCTTAACCTGGTCACATACATGGTAGAGGTGTGTGCCGCAATGCTGACTGAGCTGCTATGAATGTGCATGTTTGATTTGATTATGATTAATCAATCATTTTAATTGGTTTGTAACAGCTCTTGGAGAAAGGTCTCCCTAGTATGCAGCAGACACTTTTACAAATTATCTACAGTCTCCTGAGTCACATGGACCTCAGTGGAATTCAAGCCAAACCCTTCAACGTGGAGGTCCTCAAGATAATAGAGAAGTTTGCCCAGGTAAATAAAACTGACAGTTTCATACAGCCCAATTTTATGCAGTTTATCCCATTATCTTTGGAGGTGACAAAATATACCTCTGCTGTACACAGGCACAGGCAGATAAAAGGGGCATAACTGTTGATTCAACTTTTTTACTCAAGTAAAAATGAAGTACAAGCACTTCTGTCTTTGCGTGGAAAGTTGACTTAACTTCACCTTAATAATAATAATAATAAAATTCAAAGACTATGTCAAATTAATAAAACAACTGATTGAAAATGCTAAACAGTAACTTTGCTTAATATATCAGTCAAATTAAAAACAAAGCAATGCTCATTACACTAAACACGATCACTTAAGTAACATTTTACTGAGAAAAGAGGACATTTTACTGAGAAAAGAAATATTGCGTTGCTTCTTTTACAGACAGCTTATGATAATATTTTCTCTATTTTTTGGAATAGTGTGAAAAGTTGACAGAAAAAAAACATGCTCAGTGAATTATGAATATGTCAAAATTCCACTTAAGGGGGGGATGAGGGGATTGGTCCCATGTGGTCTTTTTAAAAGGTTCATCCCCACAGAGAAAATGGTTTTTCATTATTTCTGTTCATTTTTTTCATTGTGTTGATTATTTTTATGTTATCTTTCTCTTCTATGTTTTGTTCATTTTTCTAATAATTTTGCTCACTTATTCATTTTTGTTCATCTTGTGGATTGTCTTTTTTTAAAGATTTTTTTGAAGATTTTGTTCATTTTGAAGTTATTTCCTTGGTTTTTGTTCAATTTGACTCATTTTCTTAAATATATTGCTCATTTTCTTATTCATTTAGTTAATTTTGTTTTTTTGTTGAATGTTCACAGTTTAAATGACACTTATGCACTTGAGAACATGCATAATTCTGCACATTTTACACTATTGAGTCATATGTGAGGGAAGTTGGATATTAGTGTGGTTTTCACTTTTCACTGCTGGGTGTGGGCTTGGAAAGTGACAGCGTTTGGATCACCTCGATCTGATGTGACCAGTGGAAATCTTTAGGCACTTGCGTATGAGTGAGTGTGTCCCTTGTTCCTGTACGAAGTGTTCACAGGCAAAGAAGGAAAGAAAAAAGCAGAGTTGTGTTAGTGCAGTAAATTCGTAGACACACCCAAACTATAAACAGTCTGCCTTACTGCTGCAGTCTGGGCTCTGCTCTTTCTCATACTCACTCTACTTTCCTTTCGCTTCCTACTGTAAAGCATCTGCCAGAACAACTCTTGTCTCCAAAAATAGGCCTGCATTAAACTCTGACAAAGACATCTGTGGTTGTCTCTCACTAGACATGTGGTTGTGTTGTTTGTTTCTGCATGTATGGTTGAAATGGTGTGTGCATTATAGACCATCCACTGGAGAGAAGCGCTCAACATCTTGAAGCTGGTAGTTTCTCGGTCGGCCAGTTTGGTGCAGCCTTCATCTCCTCAAAGTGACCTCTCCTATGAGGACATCAGTCGAGTGTGGGACCGCTCATCCAAGGCCTTGCCTGGGAAAACACTGGACTTCCACTTTGACATATCTGAGGTGAAAAATTCTTTCTCTGACTTTTCTTTTGAATATACAGAAGTGTGTGTCCGGGTTCTCTTTTGTAGAATGCTGAGTGCTTAAAGTGGCACTAAAATGTGATTTTTCAGCATGGCTGTGTAACATAACTGTGCTGAAATCATAGACTATACTATATTAGTGGGAAGAGGAACTGTGATGTTGCCCATTGATTTTTTTTTTTTAACTGACTTTTATTCACATTCTTTACAATACAGAAGTACTTCTTTACAATACAGAAGTACAAGTTTTTCTATACAATGTTTTACCTTTTTTTCTCTTTTTTTACAGCTGTTAGAAACATGTACATTCTTGTACAATTTAACAACAACATTAGCAATATACTATACATACAAGTACACAATGATTAAATAAACAACATTCCCACTCAAGAAACAAAGACGTACAGTACTAGTCCAATTCTAACCATAAAGTTACATTGAATGATTACTACAACATACATGTATATTGTTATTTGGCCTCTCAAAAGTATAATATGTTACCCTTTAAAAGTGAGGAAGCAGCATAGGATATACAATGTGTATCATGTAGTGGAAAAACTGAGAAACAGGATTCATTGTATTAATAAATCTAATGCAGGACCCCAGCGTTCAGTAAAGATATGCTTTTGGAGCTTTAGTGTATATGTAATCTGCTCCATTTGGTAAACATCCCATACTTTTTGGGTCCAGATGTTATAGGTAGGGGGATCTGGTTTAAGCCATCTAATGGTTATACATTTCAAGGCTGCAGTAAGTAAGATGTTTAAAAGATATTTCTCTGCTCTCCTGACTATACTTTCAGGTATAACACCTAGTAGTGCCACTGCAGGCTCTTGTGGAATGTATCTATGGAAAATCTGTGTGAGGGCATCAAAAACATCCTTCCAAAAAGTACTCAGTTTTGGACACTACCAAGAAATATGAGTATGACCAGGGATATGTGCTCCACAATTCCTCCAGCAGGACTTAGGGTGTCTTGGAAATTATAGCAGGAGTTCTAAAAAAATCTACTTATTACTTTCCACTTAAACTCCCTCCAAGAATTAGAATTTGTAGCCAAATATGCTTCAGTACAAACCTCAACTCAATTATGGTGTGATATAACAGTACGTATTTGTCTCAGCCTCCCAGGATTGTTTTATATACTGGGCGTTATTAGGATTTAAGGACAGAAATATATAATTTACTAATAATTTTTGTTTCTCTTTCTTCCCCGCCTGTACCTCTAATAGGGCTGTTTCTAATTGAGTAACATTTGTAATTTTAGTCCAGTCCTTATGTGCTCTTAAAAATGTTACGCAATTGTAAATACCTAAAAAAATCTTATCTAGGAAGGTTAAATCCCTCTTTCAATTGTTCAAATGTCTTAAGGTTATCTTCTTCAAGCATCTGGTGTACATAGACCAATCCATGATCAGCCCACTTTCTGAAACCCGTATCTAATTTGTTTGGTGTAAAGGGCTTCATCGATTCGATGTGTGTTAAGGAAGACATTTTTTAGGAAGATGAAAACCAGCCTGTATTTTACACCACACTTTCAGAGTGACCTCTGACCTTTCAGCCATCTCTTTGGTGGGTGTATCTGAGGACGGTGAGATCTGCAACTGTTCCATGCACTTGCTCCTCTCTATATTAAGCCAATGAGTATCAATGTCATCCTGAATTCATAATATCATAGGTTTCATTTGTGCTGCCCAATAATAAAATTTTAAATTAGGGAGTTTGAGACCTCTCTCTGTTTTAGGCAGTTGTATAGTTTTGAAGCTTGTTCTGGGGTGCGTTTGTTGCCATTTAAATTTTGAAATTATTTTGTCTAGCTCATCACACATTATTTTTGGAAGTACGATAGGCAACATTTGAAATAAATACAGAACTCTAGGCAATACGTTCATACGGATGGATTCAATACGGCCCAATAACGAAAGGGGGAGTGTGGACCACCGCTCAAGGTCCCTTTTAATACACTGAAATATTTTAAAATAATTTGTATTGTATACATTTTTTAAAGAGGGAGGAATGTGAATGCACAGGTATTTAATACCTTCTTTGGGCCATTCGAATCCACTCTGACATTTTACAGTTTGTGTTATTTTGCCATTTACATCCATGGCTTCTGTTTTATCTGCAATCACTTTGTATCCAGAGTAATATCCATACACAGAGATAAGCCTTTTGACATGTGGCATAAATCGTTCGGGTTCCGTCAGGTACAATAAAACATCATCGACATAAAGTGAAATTTTATGCTCCTCCTTATTTATTATGATCATTTTCACCTCATTATCATCTCTGATCAGCTGGGCCAGTGGTTCAATACTTATAGCAAACAGACGAGGTGACAAAGGACAACCCTGTCTGCATCCTCGTTCCAAAATAAATCTACCCGACCTGACGCCATTTTCTTTAACAGTTGCTTGTGGATATGAGTACAATGTTTGAATCAAATTAATAAAATTTGGCCCGAATTTAAATCGTTTGAAAGTTTGAAACAAGTATTGCCATGAAACTCTGTCAAATGCTTCATAAGCATCTAACGATAATATCACTGTCTCCCATTTATCCTTTTGATGAGATATTATATTAAGCAGACGCCTTATGTTATCTCCATAATGTCTCCCAGAAATAAAACCAGTCTGGTCCAGGTGGACGATTTGAGTAATTATTCCACTGACATGTCTTGCTAGAATTGTTGTTAAGATTCGTAAATCACCATTAAGTATTAAAATCGGTCTATAGGGCTGGCATTCAGTCGTATCGTTACCTTCTACAATGGTTGCGTCCATCCAAGATGGCGCCATCGTAACATAACTATGGGCGCCAGGGCTTTTTAAAACTGGTGATATTACAACTTAAAACTATCTCTCTTTCACCATTATTGCAGCCAAGGCCCTTATCCACTGAATGAAACGCATCAGTTCGCGTGATAGTGCACATGAACATCGACAAATACATAAGAATCTAAATTTTATAGATGAAAATGGTCCAATTTGCCACTTCGTGCCTTAAAATATTTCAGTCCTTCCCACCTGAGTGACAACATGAAGATATTTTGGACAGCTCTTCACCTCACTGTATCTGGAGACAAAAATATTGTACATCGAAACTGAACAGAATCTTTCATTCCGTTGTACCCGCCTCATTTATTTTCTGATGGGTCGAACTGAAGCCAGTATGTCACTCAGAATCACAGGGCGTTCATAGGCATGTGTTTTAACCTTGCAACCCCACTGCCTTCATGACTTAATTTGTTTTGTCAGTTTGAATCCAATGAATCAAAGCAACACGGAGACGTGCTTTAAGTCACTTCAGGGCTTCGGTGGGAAAAGACTTTATGACAGTAAGAAAAAAAGCAGAAAGAAAAGACAAGTCTTTCTTAGGTGGTGAAACCAATAGAAAAACTTCATCTAACCCTGTATAGATGTCTGTAATTCTTTGTCCTCCTGAATAACACCAGCCACTCATCCACACCTGACATTCAGACAATACTCGTCCTGATCTCTCACCCTCCTTCCAGCACTCCTCAAACTCATGAAGTCAGTGGTGTCAGACTGAGAACAAGGCTAGGAGTTACACTTGAGTGCCTCTATGTTTTCTCCCATATTTTTTCCTGTACTTTCCAGGGCGTGGTGCATGTTGAGGTTTCATGGAATCTCTCTAAACTTTTTGGAAAGGAAACATTTCTTCCTCTTCCTTAATGCTGCTATTTCTTTTTTGACCAAACCCTTGAGATTAGCGAGAAAGCTTGGAAGGTAAACACAATTAGCCAAGCGGTGCAGAGCTGGAAAGTGACGCCAAAGATACAGAGTGTGGTGCATGTGTGGGAACTGAACAGGGAGCTATTTGTGTAGTTCATGAATGGCAGGAAATGATGTCAGCTGTTGCTGCTGTTCTTTGTATGTGAATCGGTGCATTCTAGTTGGATGGCCAACAGCGTGTATATTAAAACTTGCAACACTGGATAAACAAGCAAAATTTCTTAAAATACACTGATTATTTTTGTTTTGAAGGAAGGATTTTTTTCCCCTCATTCATTTAAGGACAAGTGGAAAAGACTATGAAGTTATAAACAAAGCTAGTTTAGGTATAAGAAAAAATCTGTTTACATTTATCGTGGAGTGTACAAATCCAGAAGCAGACAGAGCTGCTGCCATGAATGGAACAGCTGAGCAGAATGGGACTTTATCTTTTTCAAACTTTCCCCAACTCGTGGCTGTGTCTATTGCTAGACTCCAGTGATTGGTCGACGTTATGATGACCTTCATGGTTCCCCGGGGCAAGATGGGAAGAGCAGGACGATAGCGGTGACCCGCAGCACTTCCTCCACCTCCTCTGGGTCAACGTCAAACAATGTCCTGGTGCCAGTCAGCTGGAAGAGGCCTCAGTCCTCACAAGTAAGAATGTTTTTCCATTGCATCTACAACTTATACTGATAACTTGGGACAGAGAAGTCTGTTGTACCATCAAGCAGATTTGTAGTGGGAGATAAACAGTAGGTAATTACGGAATGTTTGGCATGTTTGATGTTAGTTGACACCCAGTTAAACGTGTTAAAATTATCATGTGCAGCTTCAAATCAGACAAAGTATTGGACATTTGAATTTTATTTCATCATAGACAGCACAAACACATTTTGTCTTGTGAATTTCACTTTATGTGGAAATACAGTATACAGCTATTCCTCAATTTTGCACCTTCAAAGTAATCAGAAAATTATAGAACAAAACATGAGTTAATATAAAATGAAAACAACAAGGTGATTTAATCATAATTGGGTACAAAAGGAGCATCCAAGAAGAAGTTTAGTCTTCTTGGATGAAGGAGAAAAAGATGATGGTTCAGTATCAAAAGAAACTTTGAGGATGCCAGTTTGTCATCACAGGTAGAGTATGTGACTTTCCTCTTGTTCTGCAAACAGCGTTGTCGAGTGAGAGAGGCTCAGTGGTTTAGAGAGCATTAAAGCACAATACATGAGAGAGTCAAGATGCCCAGAAAAAAGCCGTAAAATACACAGATGCCGATTTTCTGGCTGAAGCCTTAAAAGACGTTATGGAGAGCAAACCCATCAAAACCTCTGAAAGCTAGCCAAAGGCAGTAGGAGAGGAAAGACTTACTTTAATGGATAGGGATAGGACTTGATAAGAATCTAATGATTCCGAGTCCATTATTGATACTCCTTATCAATTTGATTCCTTAATGATTCTCATTGTTTGAAGAAAAGTATAAAAATGCTTATTACTATTACATTTTGTCTTTGTGACATGTTTCAGCTCTGAGATGAGATTACTCTTTTCAACTCCATACCAAACAGGGATTAGTTGTCCTGCTAAACTGTTTCTGTTTGTATTTTGGGTTGAGAATCTTTCAAAGCTTTTATACTCTGTAGAACACATACAGTACGTACAGTAACCCACACCATCACAAAACTTCCACAAGTAGGTTCCAAGAGGGAACTAGAGAGTTCTCAGAGATCACAGACCTCCGCCAAGGCAGCTCAGTTTCTCTTCATAGTGAAAACCTACCATTAGCGATTGGAGTCACTTACTGTACATATTATTACTAGTTCAGTAGTTATTCACAAAAATTACATTTCATTAGCAGCGTTTTTTGCTGGATCTAGCTCCATAAATGTTGAAAATACTTCAAATCTGGGGCCACATTACTGAATCAACAGACTTTCCACTACAAATTGGTGTCAGCTGCATGACCATAGCTCTATTTGCTACCTTACAGTAGCTATTTTTCCTCAACACCTGTAATTATATGCATTCTGGATCACAATATCGAGAATATTGCCTGTCTCTGGATCAAACTTTGTGGTTTAAAAGAATCTATAATAGTGTTGTCCTATGTTTTTTGGCTACATTTTCTTGGTGTTTTTTGTGCTGTTATGAGGACAAACATTGAATTTGGCCCAATTTCATGCTGAAGATCCTTTAAAAATCTTCTGGATTCAGACGATGATCCTGATCACTCATTCTTTTCTGTCCTGTTCTGAAAAATCTCATCGAAATTTACTCATAACAGATAAACTGATGCCGGCAAAATCATAATCTCCTTGGCAGAGGTAATAACTGTGAATTTGAGAAGCGCCCTGAGTTGTGTGATGCTGTGATGTGCTTGAGATATAAATACACTGGTCTCATGCAGAGACAAATTAGTAGAAAACAAGATGCAGACTTCATGCAGAGGGAGGGTAAACGCACCAGCACACACTGACA
>JAQQAE010009017.1:0-14846 GCA_029823295.1 Pseudamia nigra
ACCACATCAAAATAAACTAAATCAGTTCAAATCAACTGCTTTACTCTTAAGTTTATTTTCTCATGTTTTGTTTCATTCACTATATTTTTTTAACTTTCTCTATCATTTTGTTTATCATTGCCTTGATTATTTTTTTTATAAATTTTATTCATTTTCTTGAGTATTCTGTTTATTTTCACCCATTTTCTTAATTATTTTGTTCATGTTTTCGTTTTTCTTTATTTTTTGGAATATTTTATTAATTTCTTTGCTTATTTTTGCTCATTTTGTTTATTTTCATTGTGCTCTTAATCATTTTTGTTCATGTTTTTCATGATTTTGTTCAATTCTGCTGATATGTTGTTTGTTTATTTTCTGGTTATCTGCTTCATTTTGTGGGCTTCAGTGTATTTCATTCAGTTTCTTGATTATTTTGTTTATTTTTGTGCATTTTCTTGATCATTTTTAATTATTTTTGTTCATTTTCTTGAGTATTCCATT
Organism: Pseudamia nigra; assembly: GCA_029823295.1. NCBI lineage: Eukaryota > Metazoa > Chordata > Actinopteri > Kurtiformes > Apogonidae > Pseudamia > Pseudamia nigra. The sequence continues at coordinate 481 of JAQQAE010009017.1, forward strand.
TATTTTTACCCATTTTCTTCATTTAGTTCATTTTTATTTATGTTTTCAATATGTTGCATTTTTTGCATAATTTCTTCATTTTTGTTCATTTTTCTTGATCATTTGATATATTTGATTCATTTTGTTACTTATTTTTTGCTCATTTTATATATTTTTATAGATTTCTTGATCATTGGTGAAGTTTTTTATTCTTTTATTCAATTCTGCTCCTTTTGTGACTATTTTTCATTAGCTTTCTGGTTATTTGGTTCGTAGATTTAGTTTGATGTTAGTTGATTGTCTTTGGTTTCTTGATTATTTTGTTATTTTTTGCATTGTCTTAATTACGGTCATATTTTTGTTCATTTTCTTGAGTATTCTATATTTTTTTTACCTATTTCTTAATTATTTGGTTCATTTTCTTGAATATTTTGTTCATTTTGGTGCTTATTTTCCCTATGTTTTTTCATTGTCTTATTATTTGGTATATTTAATCCCCCCCCCCCCCTTATTTTGCTCATTTTGTTTATTTTATTCTTTTCTTGATCATTTTTGTTCATTTTCATTATTTTGAAGGAGTGAAAGGTGGCAGGATGAGTCCACTGGACATGAACAGCTGCATGTAAACAGGAACATTAACATAAGATTCATTCACTGTGGTGGCCTTCGCAGTCTTCTAGGCCATCGTTTGCTGGGTGGGGGCAGCACAGACAGAGACCGGAAAAGACTGAACAAACTGGTTAAGAGAGCCGGCTCTGTCCTGGGGTGCCCAGTGGACTCCATCAAGGAGGTGGTGGACAGAAGGATCTTAGCCAAGCTGACATCCATCATGGACAACACCTCCCACCCACTGCACCACACTGTGGAGGACCTGCATAGCTCCTTCAGCTGCAGACTGTTACATCCACAGTGCAGGAAGGAGCATTACCGCAGGTCTTTCCTCCCCACAGCCATCAGACTGTACAACTACACAAAGTGACATCATATGCACAGTAAACACGCCACACTCATAAAACACCCACACACTCATTCATATTCATATGACACGCTACTCCTCTTCAGTTGTGCTGTGCAATTTTAAAATTTAAATATAGCTCATTATTCTCTGCACTTTAACCATTGCATTGTGTAAATGATTCTATTCATTGTGTAAATAATTCCATTTGAAGAAATTATCCTGTGCAATTCATATATAACCCAGTCTGAGTGCAATACTTTTCTTTCTTGATGCCCCTTATTTCTTATTCTCTGAGTGTGTAGATGAGGTATCATTTACTTTCACTTGCATGTGTGCTCTATTATTTATTCTCTGTGTCAACACTGCTGTTGACTCTGTGTCAATACTGCTGTTACAAAGAAATTTCCCCAGTGTGGGATTAATAAAGTCTTATCTTATTTCCATTGGTCAATGGGAAAAAAAAGGGAGAAAACTTGATATAGCACAGTTGTTGAGGACAGTGACAACTCTTCCTAGATCAGTGATGGAGCTGTTTTTAAGAGTAAACTGAAATGAAGAGCGCCCTGCCTTCAGTCCATCCAGCTTTTCTCTTTTAGCCACAAAATAATGATGGATAAAAATAGAAGAGCTTGTTTTTTTACGATACCCAGATGTGTACCGGTAAAAGGAGCAATATGGATATATATTTGTCCCCTCCAATGACAGTCTTTCCTTCAGATGAGATGCAGCTCTTTTGTCTCTAAAATCCTGCTTCATTTTGTTCCTTGATGTTGATTTTTAGATATTTAATTTTGACTTTGTGCTTATTCAGTTTGTTTTGATGCAGCGTGGCATAGATCAGACCAAATGAATCAAAATAAGTTCAAATTGACTTTTTACTAATTTTAAGTTCATTTTGTTCCCTGTTGTGTTTCATTAACTTGTGTATTTCGTCAGTTTCTTGATTATTTTGTTCATTTTTGCACGTTGTCTTGATTATTTTTTAATTCTTGTTTATTTTGGGTTTTTTTAAACCAATTTTTTTTAATTATTTTGTTTTTATTCATATGTACATACACATTTCTATTCATTTTCCTAATTATTGCTTTCATTTTGTTTCTTATTTTCTTCATTTTTGTGGATTTTTAAATATTTGTTCATTATTTCCATTATCTTGATTATTTTGTTAATTTTTATTCATTTACTCATTTTGTTGCTAATTTCGTTTATTTTATTGTTGTTGTTGATCATTTTTGTGCACTTTTGATATTATTTTTGTTTTTAATAATTTTCTGGTTATTTGTATCATGTTTGTCTTTTTTTGCTTATTTTATTGAGTATTCTGTTTTTTTTCCTTTTTTCATTTATTATTTTGTTTATTTTTTAATTTTCTTGAGTTTTTTGTTAATTTTTCTCATTTATGTGAACAAAATTAGTGAAACAAGTTACAAAATACCAACAAAAATGTGCAAACTAATCAACAAAATACTAAATGAACAATAGAAAGTAAAAGATAAGTACAAAACAGTATAATATATTAACAAAATGACCACAAACAGGACATGTAGTCAGCAGAGGAGGAAAATAATCAATAAAATATTAATAAAATGAAAAATTAGTGGAAAAAATAGATGAAATATCAACAATGGAAACAAAACTTGGGCAAAAATAATATGCAAAATTGGCAAAATAATCAACGACCTATTAAAGAAAAGACCAAAATAAAAAATTGCATCAAAGTATTAACAAAATGAGCAAAATAATCAACAAAATATTAACAGAATGACCAAAATTTGCTAAATAATAGACAAAGCATTTGCAAAGGAAACAAAAATGAGCCAACTTTACGTAAAAAAGATATTAAAAAATGACCAAAATTATTTAAATAATCAACAAAATATTAATTAAGTTAACAGAATAGAAAGATTAGCAACACAATATCAACAAAATAAGAAATATGGTTGAGAATGCATAAACAAAATTAAAGTGAAACAAGTTCCACAATACCAAAAGAAATTAGCAAAATAATCAACAAAATATTAAACATGAACAAAGTTCACAAAAAAATCAACTACATAGAAAAAAATTAGCAAATCACAGTATAATAATCATAAAAAATAACCAAATGTGAACAGAATGATGAACAGATGAAAATCAGTAAAATATTAACAAAATGAACAAAAGCAGCAAAATAATAGATGGAATGTCAACAAAGGAAACAAAACATGGGCAAAATGTTATAAAGTGAACAAAATTAGCAAAATAATAAAAAATAGATTGACAAAAATAGCAAAATAAAAAATAAGCATCAAAATATCAACTAAAACTCAAGAAAATATTCACACGAGTGAAACAAATTAGAAAATAACAACAAAGTAAATAGAAATTCAAATAATTGAGAAAATATTAAAGATGAACAGAGTTACCAAAGCAATCAGCTACAGAAACCAGTGAAAAATAAGCAAAATGCAGCAAATTAATGACACCTTTTAAGTTAGAAGTTTTTTAATCAGCACTTTTTAGCTCATGTACTGTACTTATTTGTAGGAGTACTGCTTCTTCTACTTGAGTCATTATAGTTATAAAAAGTAACAGTACTTTTACTTGAGTATCATTTCTGTTTACACATCACAAACTTGGCTTAATTGGCTTAAAAATGTCCCATTAAACATTTATATCAGTTTAAGTAAGATTTAGACTAGTTTACTACTTTAACTTGACCCGTCGAGGTCTAGTTTCTTGCTGACCTCAGTTCAGATATATTTTTTTTCCAATTATAAAGAAGTCTCTAAATGTTGCACAACCTTTACCTCTTTAAAAATTTAACAACTCAACTCCAAACCTTCTCATGTAACTCCTGGAAGCTTCAATATTTGTCATACAGGGATATTAGAATATTTAACACTCATACTGACATCTCTGATGTCAGTTCAACCTTTTCACACATGGCGCCCATTACACTGGACAGGCGTGAAATTTAATTTATAGTAATTTTTTAAAAAGGCAAAAAGCAAAGCAAAATGCATTAAAATGGTGAATATTTTGACCTAAAATGAACAAAATAACGAGGAAAAAGGAGCAACATGAGAGGCAAAAGGTACCACATAGTAAGAAAAAAGAATAAAAGTGAACAAAATCAGAAGAAAAATGAAGAAAAACATCAAAAAATGAAGAAAAGGTAAATAAAATCAGAAAGAAAAGTAACAAAATAAGACGCAAAATGGAAATACTTTACAATCCGACTGCAAATCGTCTCACGTGGCCCCTGACAGCTTCTATATTTCTCATAGAAGTTATTAGAATACTTTAAACACCATCCTCTTTGTTTTCATGCAGCTTTGACCTGGAGGAGATTCCAAGCCTGCTTTGATGAGGCTACAAATCGGACGAGTCTGGTGAGTTTTTTTTTTTTTTTTTTTTTTTTTTTACGCCTGAGTCTCTGGAGGCCTGAAGGAAACCACCGAGCCACCGCGCGCCCCCTGCTGGACCCATCCTGTAACTGCACGGGGATTCATTCTATCCATTTGATCGGCTAAACTCAAGTCAGAATAAAAGGGGATTTGTTGTTTGGTTTTGTGGCTGAACCTCTTTCTTTTTCCTCCTCTAAAGCTCTGAGCTTGTGCCCTTTACTTTCGTCACGTCATCTTGCCCCGAAATATCAGATTCGATTCAGATTCGAGCCTCCTATTGGTGCAAATGATTTGGAAAAAATGATGAAGTGCGGTTGAATGGAGTCACCCGCGAGGCACGTGCGAGTGTTTAGAACGTCATTTTTGTTCGCTATTTTTTTTTATTTATTTTTATCATTTCCACGTTGAGTTTGTTCGTTTTTGGTCCGATTACATTCATTTTTGTTCATTTTCTGTGCGTTTTATGCTCATTTTGTGATCATTCTGTTCGCTTCTTTCATTGTTGTTTTCATTTCGATCATTTTCTTAATAGTTTTGCTCATTTTTATTTTTTACATTCAGCTTATTATTCATGTTTGGTGGTTTTGGGGATGTTTTTTTCGTTTTTGTTCGTTTTCTGTTGATCTTGGTCAACTTTTGCGTAATTCGGCTTTTTAAAATTTTGTTCGATACCTTTGTTTATTTGCATTTTTTAAAATGTTGGTTATTGTTAATGTTCGTTCGTTTTTGAATTACTTTGCTTTGTTTATTCTTGTTCATTTTCTTGGTTATCTTCATATGTTCATTTCTGCTCGTTTCTCTTCGTATTTTAGTATTTTTACTCATTATGTTGTTCCTTTAATGTTCATTTTTGTTTGTTTTTGGTCATTTTCTTGATTACTTTGTTCATATTCGATCGTCTTATTGATTGTTGCTCATTTTAAGGCTCATTTGTGATCATTTGGTAAATAATCCTGTTCTTTTATGTTCATTTTTATTCATTTTCTTGATTTGTTTGTTCATTTTTTGATCCTTTCCTGGATTATTTTGTTGATCTTATGTTAATTTCTTCATTTTTTTAAAGATTGTGTTGTATTTTGACGTTCAATTTGTTCATGTTTTTCATTGTATTTCTTGTTGTCATTCACTTTTTTTTTTACATTTTGTGCATTATCTTCTTCATTATAGCTGCACATTGTCTTGATTGTTATTCTAGATTTGTTTTTACTCATGGCTCTTTATTAACTTTTTAATATGCTGAAATAGTTTATTATTTTCTTTATGTTTTTGATTGCATTTGTAGTTCATTTCTGTCTTTTATCTTGAAACCGGTCCTGTCAGACTTCAGGTTTTGGTTCTACATGGATACAGGGTTAAAATATTTCATATGTGCATGTTTTAAGTTTGAACTTTCCCCTCAACAGCCTGTGAAGGGATTAAAAAGTGCAAATCGATTAGTTATTGGTGAGACGATTTGTGTGTATGTGTATTTCTGCATCATTTGACACAATTATAATAAATAAGACTGTTTTAGACTGTCTGCTAAACACTAAAAGAAGCAAGCTAATTTCTGGTTTATCTATTATCTAGCCTACCAGAAAACAAATTCAGTTCAATTCAATTAAATTGCTGCTTAAACACTCAAATTAAAAAAATCTTAATCAGTTTTCTTGACTTTTACATTGTGATCCTTTTGAAACTGTGATTTTCATTGCACTGATTTAATTCATTTTCCTTATCATATCCTTTATTTAGATTTAGGGTCATATTGTTGTTCACTTTGGTGATATTTTGCAAATAATTTTTCACATTTTTTGTCCATTTTCTTGATCATTCTGCTCATTTTTGCTCAGTTTATTGATAACTTATTTTTTGGTTAATTTTGTTGATGTCTACTCATTCTTTCTGGCATTTTCTTTTTTCTTTCGTCTTGTTATTTTTCTATTTTAGTTTATTTCACCTTCCTGAATTGACTTGCTAAAGCATGCATTTCTCTCCTGCTTGTCACATCAATTATGTTGACATAATTTAAACAACAAATCTGACATGAGGCATGAAGTGTGGATTTTTAAAATAAGTTGGTGTATAGACAAATAAGTATTTCTAATAAATTGTTTTGTAAGTACATTTCGTTTGAACAGATGCAGACGATTCATTCTCGTTTCAATTTAAGATGCAGTTATTTTCTCTGGTGGTTTGTATTTTCAGCTGATTTTTAGAGACTGAAATTATCTCTAAATTATAGAAAACATATGAGTAACATTTGAGTGAACCCAACCACAAATTGTCTGTTTAAGCAATTAGGGCTGTTGCATAAATTTTGCAAGTGTAGAATGTTAACACCACTGTTAAGCCACTAAATGATAATGAAACAATTTTAAAAATCCAAATAAATCCAGTGTATATTTGAAAAGCTTGTCTGAAGTGTAATCATTTCTTGTTGTATTTTTCCTTGTGGTGAATTTTATTTATATTTGGCCTTGATTTTGTCAGAATAAGGTGTGTCATTCGTGGAATCATTTACCGATCGTGCATTTTAAAGCACTTTGCACCTGCACTGAAGCTGGGTGTCAGAACAGCTCTTTGACAGAAGGCATGGATGTTGACTCATCCATGAGGCCTCAAGAAGACCACCCTCAATTTCTGCCCCTGTTGCACGTGCTGTGGTTCTGGAGCGACTGCCCCTTGGTGGACAAAGGAAGGATGACACCTTGATGCCACTCATGGAAATCTGAAATCTACATTGGAAGTTCTGTGCAATAAAACAAAAAAATACAAATGAAATGATGTTTGAATTGTTTCAATGAGCTTAGACAAAAGTGTGTAAGTCTGGTGTCTCTATTTATCTCCATAATAGATGCCTTCATCCTCCTGCAATAACCTAGACTTCATGTGCAAACCCAGCTGAAAATGCAACACTGCTGCACTTTAATCTCAGCACAGAATCTAGTGAGATGTACAAACAACATATCAGGTGTTGGAACTGAGACATTTTACCATTTCATTTAAAATATTAGCTTATTTTCAATTTGATGGCAGCAACACATTTCAAATGAGTTGGAACCGGGGCAACAAAGGCTGGACAAGTAACTGACACAAATCAAAAACAACTGAAAAGACATTTGACAACTAACTAGGTTAAAAGGTAACAGGTCAGTAACATATATTTAAGAGACAGAGCCTCTCAGATGCTAAGACGGACAGAGGTTCACCAATCTGTGACAAACTGTGTCTAACAATTGTGGAACAATTTCAGAAAAATGCTTCTCATTGTATCATTGCTCAGACTTTGAAGATCCACCACAGTGTATAATATCATCCAAAGATTAAAAGAATCAGAAGGTCGAAGGCCAAAACTGGATGAGCTTCACATACTTCTTTACATGTTACAGCTTTAAATTGTACTTGTGGATTGCACAGGGAACTGTGTTCACAGACAGGGATTTGTTCCTCAGCCCATGCTGTGATTTACAGCAGAGAATTGTGTGTTTTTAATGCAGTGTCACCTGAGGGCACCATGATTGTGCCAATTACTTTTCTAGCCTTCTGTTGCCCATTCCAACTTTTTTGAAATGGGTTGCCGTCATCAAATTCAAAAGGGGCTAATATTTTGCATGAAATTATAAAATGTCTCAGTTTCAACATCTGATACATTGTCTATGCTCTATTGGGAATAATATATGGATTTATGAGATTTCCAAATCATTGCATTGTTTTTATTTACATCTCAGCTTTTGTGGAATTAGGGTTGTAGAAATCCCAGGCTGTTAACAGGACATTTTTGTCCAACAGAAACATAAAATGAGTCAAATCACTGTCACTGCAACATCAGCCTGCTCAGTAAGCATTTTGTTCATGATTCTGCACATTTTTCTTCATTCTGTTGATTTTAGATATGTCATTTTTGCTTTGTTTGTGGATACCTTTGCTCCTTTTTTGTTAATTTTGTCAAGTCATATTATTACTCCTGGTACCTTTTGTCCATTAAAAAACATCTTATAATTTCTTTTATCTTTTCCTTTTTTGTTAATTTTAATTGATTTTTATTTGATATAATTGACATTTTTGAAGCTCTGTCAATCTATACCTGACTGAAGAAACTGCAAAAAATAAACATAACCACAGCCCAGTTCAATTTTGCATTTAGTCAGAGAGGAACTGTTTTTGAAGTTTAGACTGTAAGTTTGAGTGAGAAAAAAATGGGCATTTTGCTTGATAAATAGGCAAACCAAGTCAAATCAATCAGAACCTTGTCTGCAACAACCACAACAGGACTTTCTCCACCCACACGTGCAGCTGTGAACTCTTATCACAACATTCATATGAACAGTAAAGATGCTCCAAAACATTGGACTTCCATGAGAAACTACTGTTTAAAAAGTTTATTGTAATTGTGGCATTGTGTTTTGTTCCCTTTAAAAGGAAAACAATCAGCACATGTCAAGAGGTAGAAATCATCAGTCTTAAAGAAATTTGGAAACTGACATTTACTGTACATACACTCACACACATGCTTCCACACATACTATTCAGTTTTTTGCAAGTTTACTCACTTACATACACAGTAACACTGTTGACTTGCAGTATTATCTTTCTGCACAATAAGATCTGGTCATTCACCATCCGACATCCTCTATGCTGTGCACAAATTAATAATAAATAATGTTCATGAAATAATGATGGAGCACCTGGAGGATGCATAAACTCTCCACATGAATGTGACAATGACCTCCAGATGAAATTCTGTCACTCGGAACTCTCGGACTACAACTGATTGGCTGATTTCTACACCTCCTGTATCACACTGGTCTTTTTTTTTGTTGTCATTCTTCCTTGATTAATAAAACACAAACATGGACAGCAGAAAGAAGAAGAATTTAGTTTAGTTGTTAAAGCTGCATGTTGGCCTAGAGGTGTGTTCAAGGCTGCCACAAATGCAAGAGTCCATGCCCTGTGAAGGACGTAACAAAAGACTAGAAGAAGAAAACAGGTGAAAAGTGGGAAAACAAGACCTGAAAGACGTCAACAGATTGTGTACTCGAGTTATGATGACCAGGTGAACAGACAAAACTGAATTCTCCTTCCGCTTCACACCACACACATTAAAACAAGCTACACGCTACTTGACCCAGGAGATGCTGAGACAGCGAGCGATGAAGGCGTACGTATCGGCCACCTCCTGGATGACCTTGCTGGTGGGTTTGCCGGCGCCATGGCCTGACTTTGTGTCCACAAGGATGAACAAGGGGTTTGTCTGTTTGGAGCTCCGACCTACAATGTGCTGCAGGGTGGCGATGTATTTCAGCGAGTGGAGAGGAACCACGCGGTCATCGTGGTCACCTGTCAGCAGGAGCACCGCCGGGTACTGGACCCCGTTGCCTTCAGGGACATGGATGTTATGCAGTGGAGAGTATCTGAGAAAGACGAGTAGAAGTTAGAATTTAAAAAGCAATGATGTATAAAAGTATCTACTGGAATTATATCACTTTTGAAATTAAAGCTTGTAGCCTTTATCCTGAGTCTGTACCAAGCTGGAGTTCACCAGTACTCCAGTATTATTCTGAATGACTACATCCTGAAATCAAATCAAGTGTTTTCTGATTAATACAAATGAGATATATTAATATTATTCCAGATCTATGAGTACTCCCTGGACATGCATACTGGATGTTTGTAACTGCTTCTCCTCTGTAGGTGTTTTGCTACGCTCCAGAAAACTGGGAAGTTGGACTTATCCCACTCAGACTGTACGAGTTCCACACAAATCACTGAATTGTGATGGCTGGTGTAATCAATAAACACAGATAAATCTAGTTTATAGGTCTTGAAATACATTTTTAACAGTGTGTATAACTGACTATCCGAGTATGAACTCCGACTTCAAGTGATGTTCCCGTGTACTTTTCCCAGTCAGAGATTGGAAATTCCTGACTTCCCAGTTTTCTGCAACGCAGCATTAGCATGGGGTGGGGGTCTGTTCCCGTTTATGGTGAGCAGGGGGTAAAGAAAGAGCTCTGGCCAGCAGAGGACGACAGCTAATTGTAAACATCACAATAGAGGATATTAACAGGTGTTTTGCAATGTGCAAATATCTCCAACTTTTTCAAGGAGAGGGAGGCTGTGTTTGCACAGTCACCAATGGAAAACTTTGAAGCAACCTTGTATTGAATGTGAGTATGTGTGGCTGCATGTAAACAAGAATTATAATGGATTCATCGTTTTCATTATACATGCAAACTTTTGGCTTTTTCAAAATGAAGGCAGCAACTCTATTCTGAGAAGGTAATTATAGTCTTATAGTCAAATATTTTATTTCAACAACTACGAAAATACATGGATAAGTAGCCGAGAAGGAAAAGGGTATGTTTCAAGAATTAAACTATGACCGAGAGATATGTCACTTGGGTATGTCAAAAATATTAACAGAGAGAAATTTGGGGATGTACAAGTGCAGTCAATATGTAAAAGCTTTGGTTGAAATTAAGACATCTGACTTCATGAGGTAAAACTGAAAATCTGAATTTTTCCATACAAATTTCGTACAAATTACAGGATATTTAAGCACGATCTACAACTGGAAAATTATCTCTGTATTCTAGACGATTCTATTTACTGTTATTTGGTGATGTTCAGATGTGGGTCCAGTGGAATTCCAGCGACAACATAGATTTTATGCCTTTGAATACGCAAGTCACTGTTAGTTCAGGGAAAATCAGTCATGACCATCATTATTTGTTTGAAAGTCATTATTTTAATTTGCAAAAACAAATATTTGCATGTTTATATTAGATTGAGACCAAATGGACAAATTAAATAATTCAAAAGACATCATTGTACAGCGTAAACATGCAAAATTTTGCAAAGAATTTGTATTTGCATTTGGAAATGAGTAATTTGTTGACATGGGTATTTAATTTTGATCATCCATTTTAGTTTATTTTTGTCTTTTTTTTTTGTTTACTTATTTTTTTGGTGTGAATGGAACAACTTGTTTTCCTCCTGCGTTGTTGCATGCGTGTTCTCCGTCACCCGATGGGCAGTCTAAGGAGAAATTAACTACACTATCTGTTACTTGTCATAACTACAAACAATTTAGTGCATAATGTCTGTTTCTGTTGTGATATTTATCTGAATAAAGAACATGGGTGTATTACCATTTCTACACAAGTCTTCTCGTAAGTAAATACTTACTTAATGAGCCATTCATACTGCTCTTTGTCTTCTGAACAGCCAAAGTCTGTGGTCCAGGCATGGCCGATAGTGAACTTGTGGAATTTCAGCATGTCCATGACGCCTACTTGAGCAACTGCGCAGCCAAACAGCTCTGGCCTCTGGTTCACGCATGCAGCTGGGAGGAAACACACAGTCCCGCACGTTACAGAACGTCAGTGATTGAAAATGTCTGAAACTGATTCTTGTGGTCTTGACAGTCATACATACCTACAAGCAGGCCGCCGTTGGAGCCTCCATTTATAGTCAGTTTAGAAGGAGAAGTGTAGCCCTCCTTGATGAGGTATTCAGCTGCACACTGAAAGTCTGTGAAGCAGTTCTGCTTGTTGGCCAACATGCCAGCTTGAAGAAAACAAAACAAGACATGTCATAAAAATTGTGTTGTGCAAATATTATGGATTCTTTTTGCATTTCATCTGGAGTGAGAGCTGCCACCCAACAGCAGCGCTACTGAAAACATCCAGATTAAGACAGCATTCATGAATGTACACCTGGGAGATGTGGCTGCATGTATGCATCTCTAACCTTTGTGCCAGGTCTCGCCATATTCTCCTCCTCCTCGGATGTTGGCAACAGCGAGGACCCCTCCCAGATGCCTGACAAAGATGAGGCGAGAGACACTGTAGCTTGGTGTTATGGAGATGTTAAAACCACCGTAGCCATAAAGGAAGCCCGGATGAGAACCATCCAATTTTATGCCCTTCTTGTGAACGATAAACATGGGGATTTGGGTACCATCCTTGGAGGGATAGAAGATCTAGCCAAACAAGTGGAAAAGGACAAGCACAATTTCAGGTAAGAGTAAAATTATGTTAAAAAAGGATAAATCTACAAGAGCATCTAAATGAATTCCCTCTATGATTCTTACCTGGGTGGTTTGGTAGTCAGACGGGTTGAAGCCTTTCACAGTGACCTCTCTAAATACATGGGGCTGCAGTGGCTCCTTGGTCAGGTCACAGTGGTAAATGATGGCTAGAAGCACAAAGAAAAAGGATCATCTCAACACAATATTCTATCTCCATCTTCTTTTGGTCTGAGGTCCAGACTACAAATCGGTAAGAAGCAAACTGAATCAAAAAGCCTTTCAAGTGAACTATAACCAAAACAGGTCACTGTGCTGCATGTGCGTCTCTGTCCATTACCTGGAGACAGAAAAGATGTAAAATAGTAGAAGATCTCAGAATCCCTCTTCCGCCCTGTGAAGCCCACCACAGAGCCAACGTCCAGAGGGAAGATCCTCAGCTCCTCCCCTGAGCTCAGCCGGTACATTTTTAACACATTCTTCACATCGTGCAGAAAACACACAAACAGGTAGCTGGAGTATGTACAAGTGGCAAACACTGCGATGGAGACAGAGCCACAAGAGACAGGACACATTGCAAGTTGAAATATAAAGTATCAGTACAAAAGAAGACAAAAAACTTTTGAGGTTACAGTTCAAAATGTTGCTGCTACTCACCAATAACGTCCTTGTCATGTTGAGGGATGAGCTCCTTCCAGTTGCTCTGAGCTGGAGAAGCAAAGTCAATGTTGATGAGGCGATAGCGAGGGGCATCCAGGTTGGTCTTGAATGTGAACAACGTTGCCTCATTGGTCACATACTCATACTCGGCATCAAAGTTATCTATTAGCTTCACCCATGGGAGAAGTCCTAAACACAGGAAGATAATTTTAATGCCAGGTAACACAAACAGCAACAGTTCTGGTCTAATTTTACATAAAGAGATAATTAGACTACCAGACCACCTCATACTACTTTAATATAACTGAAAATGGAGCTGCATTTTTATTCTGCAGAGGTTCCGCAACGTTAGGCTTTTTCATACACTTAAAATGCATATTAAGTCCCATAGTATTTCTTGTTCATGCTGGCAAAGTAAAACTGATATGAAAGTATATCCAGAGTTCCAGAATTAGCTGCAAAGTAAAAGAAACTATTCACTGTTTAAGCTACATTCGTAGTTAGTAGTAACCTATAAAAAAGTCATGTTTTGTATGTCTGATTTGCATTTGTTAATGTGCTTATTTGAAGTACAGTATGTCTTGTAAGTACATCAGTACCTTGGAGATGAACATTGTTGACAATAACTGACTGCATTTCTAAGCTCAAAGTATCTACTGTTGCATATTGCTTCAGAGGAGCATGTACACCCAGCAAGTAGAAACCAGTATGCAGGCTGTACATGGCTGAAGTCAACACAGACAGTTGTTAACAATGAAGACAGCGAATATTAACAGTCCTCTCTCAACAGAAAAATACACGTGAAACTCCTATGGATGTTAAAAATTATTACACCATCAAGTTAACACCTGTCACTGTCATATGTAAGACATTTAAGGCCTAAAATTCAAATGACTGGATGTGAGGAAACTCTCATAAGTAACAAAAGAGGCCTGGAGCGCACAAAGTAAAACAAACAGACGTGTACACAAACCTGTAATACCCTGAGGAGTTGTCTCTAGGTCACAATACCACAGTCTGTTGACTGGATCACAACCTTCCCTGATGGACAGCAGCACATACCGCCCGTCGTCTGAAACCTGCAATGTAGTCAACCATTAAACTGCACTGCCTGGCCAAAAAAAAAAAGTCACCACATAAAAAAAGGTCACACACTAATACAGTATTTCGTTGGGACGCCTTTAGCTTTCATTACAGCATGCATTTGCTGTGGCATTGTTTTGATGAGCTTCTACAATGTCACAAGATTTATTTCCATCCAGTGTTGCATTAATTTTTCACCAAGATCTTGTACTGATGATGGTAGAGTCTGACGCTGCGCAAAGCCTTCTCCAGCACATCCCAAAGATTCTCAATGGGGTTAAGGTCT
>JAQQAE010009018.1:0-14845 GCA_029823295.1 Pseudamia nigra
TAAAAAAGTCATACGTTTGTTCACAATTTGCTTATTTTTGTTCATTTTCTTAGTTTTTATAATTTTTGATTATTTAATTTATTGTTAATTTTCTTGATGATTTTGCTCATTTTGTACAGTAGATTATCTTTATGAGTTTTGTCTTCATTTGTATTCATTATGCATCGTATTTTCCTGATTAAAAGTCGCATTTTTTTTTGCATAGTGTGGCGAGGGGAGCGACAAATACATCGGAGCGACTTGTATTTGGAATAAATTCGACTATAGCGTGCTTGTCAAACTGACAGCCGCTAGAGGTGACGAGCCGCAGCGCAGCTCAGGCGCACACCCGCGTTCGCGCGCCTAAGCCCCGAACAGATGCGACTTGTTCTGCAGAGTTTTCAAATACATGTTTTTTTCTTCTTCATTATGCATTTTTTGGCTCGTGCGACTAACATACTGGAGCTACTTTTCACCCGGAAAATACAGTACTTTAATTAATTTTATTTTCTTGATTTTGTGCTTGTCATGTAATATGTTATTCCCATGAATGGACGAAGCCACGGCAGCCACTGGGGAGGGGCTTAGGAGCCACATGTGGCTCTGGAGCTGCAGGTTGCAGATTGTTAGTATATATCAATATGAATACATGGATCAGCTATGCTAAACACTACAGTGAACTTAGGCCTGTTTTGGAAAATTCTGCCTTAATGAATGCTAGCTCTATGGTGGTCAGTAGAATGGTGCCCTGTTCATAAAATAGAAGCCTCCCAAACTTCTGTAAAACTCGATGTGTTTGTGAAATCTATGACCACAGAGGTTACGTTGATTTCTTTTAGTATGAGCATGCTGTCAATACCTGTATAGCTGCAGATGTGTTTCTGCCATTGAATTCAACAGGAGCTAATATTTTCCATGAAATAGTGAAATGTCTCTGTTTAAACATCTGATATATGGTTTATACTCTATTTAGAATAAAATATGGGTTTATGAGATTGGCAAATACAGGATACAGGATTTGTTTATTGCCATTGTCATATGTTTCCATCAACAATGAAATTACATTTTCTCCCACCCAGGGGGAGCGGGGCTGCAGTGAGCGTTTGCGCTGCCCCTTCAGCAGTTGGGGGAAAGTGTGTGTGTGGGGGGGCTCTATAGGAAGAAAAATTATGGTCACATAGAAAAAAACCTCATATGCACAGTTACTAGACCAATGCTGGATGCATTGCATCTTATCAGTCCTGATAGAGAAGTCAAGTATCCTCTCTCCAAACGTTAGTCCAGATGTAAAATCCATGTTAGTTGCCATGGCGACACAAGTCTGAAGAGTTTAAGATGACCCCATATCAGAGTGTTGGTGTGAGTAGGGGAGGGAGAAGCCAAAACTTCATTCTCTCACTCCATCTCTTCTCTGGAGGTTTTCATTTGCAATGTCAGTTGCTCAGGGATCCAAGACGTAAACAAGATAACACAGTCTGACTGTCAGAGGCAGAATCAGAATTTCCAATCCAATTGTGTATGTTTGTAATTTGTAGACCTTAAAATTGATCCTTGGAGAGCTTCCATCGATTCTGAGATGTTAACCACTCTTCGATTTAACTCAGAAATCATTCTGCACTGCCGAAGCTCTCCCCAACTGCTCAATGTGGAGACAAAGCTTCTCCAGGTCCACATTTTGAACACATTTTGTCTGTCTTCTTTATTAGTCGATACACCAGGAAAACACCCAAGCCAATCAGCAGAAATCCTGTGATCATAGATCCAAATAGGTAGATGTCTTCAACATCCTCAATTGATAGATACGAGAGAAACATGAGCTTCCAATTGTGTCTCTCATATACCCCGCAGCCACTGTGCCTGGTGGTCACTCAGATTCCCCTGGACCCATCTTTCTGTTTGAAAAGGTGGTGTCAATTGCATTTAAGGCCCAGCTGATCAATCCCATGGTTCTTTTAAGTTTGGTCTGAGGTGCAATGAGAGATGAAGCAGACACAGACAGGACACAGCAAGCGAGGATCAGTGGGGAGGGAGAGAGAATAGAAAAGCGTCCACTCTCTGAAAGCTGGAAGAGAAGAGATAATCATTACATTCTGGGTTTTTACATTTTCACAACATCCCAACTGCACTGGAACTGGGGTAGAAAAAAACTCATTGCAGTGCCGCATCTTCCCCTAAGATTGCAAAATGTCCTCTTGGGCACATTCCGTTTTTTAATCCTTTATTTGTTTTTCAGTCTATCAGGGAGGTGACAGGCTACATCCTGGTTGCTCTCAATGAGTTCAGCCGTCTTCCTCTCGACCACCTACGTGTCATCAGAGGCAACACGTTGTATGAGGACAAGTACGCTTTGGCAGTCATGATCAACTACCAGAAAGATGGGCAGTATGGGCTCCAAGAGCTGGGCCTGACACGCCTTACAGGTACAGAAAAGGAAGCTATTACGTGATCTTACCTGCAGATTTCAGGGAGTTATGGGAAGTTATGTCCCGTAACCAGGAAGTAAAGAGGAGGGACATAGCCTCTGGAATTAAGTAGAAACAGGCACTTTTGCATTTTTCCTCACTGATTCATGGTTATTAACAGAAATGTCCAGATTTGTTATTAAGTAATAACACGTCTGAGCCAATAACTGCAGTATTAGGAGTGTCCACTGGGGGCCAGCTCCAAAAGTGAGTAAATTCCCCAGGAGAACTGTTTTAAAATGTACAGTTTTGGAGCAGAATGTAAGCAGAAATGAACATGTTTACAGCCTTGTACAAAAACAGGTTTGGTCAGATTCTTCAACTTTTCATTTAAGCCGCCTCAGTTCCACTCCCACTGCAATATTTAAGTCCATTTTTAGATCAGAGTAGACAGTGGTGCCAATATGGCGGTGCCCGGAGGCTCCTTGTTTGTGCATCCAAATGACTCTTCAGAAAGAGTGACATCAGTGAGGGCTTGTTCATCTTTAATATACTGTGTATGGTTAATAATAATGTCTCCTAATATTTGGTTTAATCTAATGTTACTATGAGATAAAAAAAATAGAAACAGGTATGCAGTCATTTTACTTTCTACATTCATGGTTAATACACAGAAACTACTGCATGTGTGTAAAGGTAACAAATCACAGCAATACACCTATAATTTCTACAGTATTAATGTGAGACAACAAGAATGCATAACCTAAGTGAAGGTGATTTTCAACATTATAATAATTACATTTTACTTCTAAAAATCTTCATAGGTTGTTTCTGGAATTATATTATTGTTATTACTTTGGTAATTGCACAACAATACTACTATTAGCTATGTAATACTGTTAGGGCCAACCTAGGGGGTACCAGCGTAACATATACATATGAGACTTCCCTTTTTCACGCTCCCAAGGAGGACCAGTGCTCACGTAGGGTGCAGTCCAAAATACAACTTTGGGATGAGCACAGCCAAAATAACAAACAAAACACCCCTTTAACCATACAACTAAATGACCTGACAGAAATAAAATACAAAAAAAATACAGGCTTCTTACATGAACTCCCTAAACATAACCAGGCAACCAGTGCACAAAAGAAACAGCTTCTCATCCCTACCACCACCAGGACTGCTGAATTTCGAATGTGATCATGTACAAAATATGTATTTACAGAATTATTTACAGAATCAAGCATACGAAATCCAATCCAAAAATACAAAATGCAGAGTCAAAAAGCCAATCCAAGTCTAAACCAGAACACAGTCAAATTAATCACAATCACTGAGCACAGGTTGGAAACAGAAAGAGGCAAGCCTGGCGCTGTCATCTGATGACATCATTTTATATTCAATTCTCACGGCATTCTCTCTGCACATCCACTTCCTGAAAACACACACAGACAAGTGAAATGTGCCCCCCTCAGGTAGGGAGGCAGCGCTGCAAAGAAAATACACATCATCACACATACAACGACCAGGGGGTCATAACTATTATCAAATTGTTACCCTACTATAATTATATTTTATAACTTAAAACGCTACAGGCCTTCCACACTCATAATTTTCAAGAGAATCCATAGATGTCAGATTAAAAATGGCCTCTGTATGTCTTTGTATGTGCTGCGTAGCTACTGTTTGATGCTGCACACCCACACAGAGCAGCCACTCCCTCTGAGCGACAGCCATGTGTGGGCTTTAGTGCCAGGAATGCCTCGTACGCTCAACTGTCACTGAAACATGAGCTCATTACTCTGTGGCTGCTGTAGTAAATGCCACAGTTTGATTAGGTGAGTCATGGGCCTGCGGCAACTTGTTTAATCATCTTTTCCATTTCCGTGTTTCCCTCCCACAGAGATACTGGAGGGAGGGGTCAAGATCATCAAGAACAAGTACCTGAGTTATGCCCCAAAGGTGAACTGGCTTGACATAGTTAAGAATGCATCAGCGCACATTATGATCCAGAACAATGGGCCTGAAAGTGAGTGAAAAACATCAGAATCAGACTTTGACTCCGTTAACATTTGGCTAGAGTGGGCAAAAAATGATCTCTCAGTAAAAATGTTCATATTGGTTGATACTGTTAAATATTACAATAAATGTTTAATCATTATTTTATTCAAATTAAGTCTGATTTTTGGTCCTGAGTGGAAGCTAATGGCTAAAACCAGATGGCTGCTTCAGTATGGGATTTAGTTATCAACAGCATGAAAACAACAAGACAAAAATAAACTAAGACATGAAAAATCAAAATATAAGCCTTGCCTTTTAAGGGTAAAGAATAAAAATTGGACATTTATTGTGATACTTTTTCAGTGTCAGCCCATATGTGCAGTGCTGTATCAATCTTTTCTAAAGGTATTTGTACTACTTTGCATGATTTGGCTAAAAAGTCATTGTGTGATTTTGTGGCCAGTATTATGATTTACAATTTTAATTTGAGTCAGCTTGCTTAGTCCTCAAGGAAAGATTACATAAAGTACATTCTCGAACAACCCCAATTGACAAACAAAATAAAGAGTGTCTCTCTCAATTCAAAAATCAACAAAATAATTAAAATTAACAAAAAATAACACAATTTACAAAAAAATTAACAAAAGAGGAACTGAAAATACTAACATTTATCACCAAAATTGACCAAATAATCCCCAAAATACACTCAATTATTAACAAATCATTAACTAACATTAATTAACTAAATGCGCATACAGTAAGTGGCAAAATCTTCATCAAAAATTGACAGACAATTAAACAGTTAAACAAACAATAACAAAATAATAAATAAAACATCAACATAATTCCTGGTAGCATAGAATTTTGTGGACCTTTAAATTTCTGACTTTTGCAGTTAATTGCATAAACTAACACTACAGTTGTTATTTGATTAACTGTACTGTAATTTTCACTGTCTAATAAGCTGTTGAAATGTAACAAATTACGCTTTTGGCTGCATATTAACAAAATGAACTTCTATCTCAGAGACTTGTGATGCTGCATGTGGTGACGTTCCTTGTTGGGGTCCAGGGAAAGATAAATGCCAGAAATGTGAGTAAAATCACCATGTCTCTATGTCTCACATTTCTCCTCAGTTCTATAAAGTGCCTAAATCCTGCTTTTGTCCAGTTTTGCCCCATGGAACTTAACTTCTCAAAGAAATGTGGTAGAGCATATTTAAAGTTGAATTATGCCATCATTTACACATATGATGTCTGTGAATTTAAAATGATTTTGTTTTAAAAAAAAAAACATTAAAGCTTCAGGCTGTGAAAATACGTAATTATAAAGAATAACAGATAGTTATGTATATAATTGTTGTAACTTCTGTCCACATTTTGCTGCTGAAGAGTTTCAGCAGCTTAACATGAGCAGACCTGGAATGATTTTCACCTCTATCACCACTTTATTCTCAAAGAACAAGTTGTCATTTGCTATTGTGGCTTTGGTGACATATGCCACAAGAGGTGGAATTTTAGCTTAACAGGGACCATGTACAAAACCATTAACCTCATTGGTGAAAAACTGCATTGCACTAGATTTAGCTACTAGCAAGTTTCCATGTGCAGTCCCTGGGCAGGAAGGACAAATATAAAACATATATACATATACTCTACTTAGGTTTATATACATATATATACACACAAGGTATTAACTGCAATTCACAAGGTTTGATATACAGTATGTACACACCCTGAAAACTTCAGATTCTACATATTCTAATACGTACTCACATTCACACCAAAGTCAAACTCATTCATATGGTATAAACGCTCTCATTTTCCAATCCAGCTCATCAACACCATTAAAAAGAGTAATCTCCTGAGCACTTTGACATAAAATCAGCCATAACTTTACTATCTCTGGTTCATGTCTCCATCTCCACTTTGTTTCAGTGACAAAGACCGTGTGCGCCCCTCAGTGTAATGGTCGATGTTTTGGTAAAAACCCAAGTGAGTGCTGTCACATCGAGTGCGCTGGTGGCTGTACTGGGCCTTTGGACACCGACTGCTTTGTGAGCCTTCAAACACACCAACAGATAAACTCATCTAGGGCAATAAAACCATGATTATTATTATTACATATTTTAATGTGGTGATATATATAATAGAATGTTTTACGACAAATGTTTTTGTCACTGTAATTTAATTGTAATAATGATAACCTATATTGCTGCTGTGACTGACTTTGATTTAATCTTGTGAGAGCCAGCATATACAGCTTATAGACAACGCATTTGCTTTGAATGTACACAATAATAATAATGGGTTTCAACTTGTTTCAACCATTAGAAAATGTTTCACACATTGAGACCAGTTGAGAGTCACTTTTCCAGAGCATCATTTGAGCAGACATGCCTCCAAATTTAAACATTTCTTATCCAGTAATAAACATTGTTAAAACATATAGGTAATAATGTTGTGTGCATTCTAAGCCCCGAATGTCTTCTGGTTCTTGATGTTTGGTTTAGTCCATTAATAATGCAATTGCGAAATTAAATAGAAACAGGTTGTTTTGCATATTTCTGCTCTGAGTCATGGTTATTACACACAAACTATCAGATATGTTTGTAGGTGATAATTACATGTTTGGTTTACCTTAGCACTGTCATGAAATGAAATGTCAACAGGGTGTTTTTCCTATTACTGCACTGTTTTATGGTGATTACACAGAAACTAGCTTGTTGTTTTTGCCAAGTCACAGCATTAAAGGATACATATTTTCCCTACTTTAACAATTAAATTTATCTCTTACATGTGGCTAGAATGTGCATTTCAAATTTCAGCTCAAGATGCGATTTGTGAGCTCTTGTTTCACAGCCCTTAATCAAATAGACAGACAGATAGATAGGCCTTCATTAGTCCCACAGCATTGAAATTTATAGTGTTAGAGTAGCAAAGGGCAGTTGGGCACATGATAAAATAACTAGAATATACTGTATGTAACGATAAGAATAATAATGTCTGTACATAAAATGAGCAATAAACAATATCAAATGAATGAAAATGGAGAATAAGATAAGCCAGAATGTACAGTATAGCATTATATTTATATTGCACACAGAATTGTACCAGTAATGTTATATATGTATGTTATATTGCACTTGAGACAGTGTGTTCAGTGTGTGTTGTTTTAAATGCAAATGAGCTTCTGCTGACCACATCCTCTTCCCTTCTGTGCCACGGATACCATCATGCAAACTCACTGACACGCTCCCCCCTGATATCAGCATGGTATCCATGGCACTGACCGGAACTGGCTATGATCAGCAGAAGCTCATTGGATCCCTACTTTCTGTCTGTGCCATGGATACCATCATGCAGATTTGCTGGCACATTATCCCCTGACATCAAAATGGTTTCATTGGTTCTGGGGAGACCTGGAGGAGTGACAGTGCTTCCATATCTGTGACATCATAAATATCTGTAAATCCAAGTGGCTTGTTTCAGGCCCAGTTAAGGGGCTGTGTGTCTTCCTCCTTTAAATGAGAATTGTGGTATCTTGACATTATTCTTAGTGCCTTTAGACTTTTTTTAATCATAGGAAAAGGCACCTAATTTATCACAATGTCTCATTTAAGAATGAACTTTGTGCAATATTACCTTGAAACAATAGGCATTGTTTGTAAAATAAGGGAAGGTAAATATCAATATTATAATATGCTAATAACCCTTTCACATCCAAAATTTTTATTGGTTATTAGAGGAGTAATTACATGGTTGTTACTAATATTACTATTATTACCATGATATTACTGAGCTGTAATGTAAAGTGCTGCAGCTTTCTTTCAGGATATAAACTCAGCTTTTAAATTTGAATAAAATAGTGATTTGACCTTTATTGTGATCATTTTTGGTGTTGATTGATATGGACTTTTTGTGATTTATTGTGACTGTTCATGAATGATATCTTTCTCACAGGCTTGCAGGAACTTCAACAACTCAGGGCCTTGTGTGCGTCAGTGTCCACAGGCCCTTTTATACAACAAAAACACGTTCAAAATGGAGCCGAACCCAAACGCCAAATACCAGTATGGCTCCATCTGTGTGGCTCAGTGTCCCCGTGAGTTCCACACATGTGCCTTTGTCCCCACACCACTGAGTCTCACTTTACACACAGCTGCTGTCCTGTCCACACCACACACAGTGCCATTTTTCAGTCCATTTAATGCTAGTCTGTGCAAAATGTCATTTGTATCTCAAGCATCTCGTTGTGCTTTTTGTCAAGACATTTCTGTGTTTTTCCAGTGAACTTTGTGGTCGATGGTAGCTCATGTGTGGTCAATTGTCCCCCGAATACAATGGAGGTGGACAAAAATGGAGTGAAAAGGTGTGAACCCTGTGGAGGCCTCTGTCCTAAAGGTACTGATGCAACCGCTCCATGTTATTTCACTGGACAGTTCTTTAATTTGAAAAAAGGATAGACATCTGATCATTTCATAATTATCAGAGGTAGGATTTATCTTGTCCAATATTTGGTAAATTCAATAAAACAAAAAAAAATACTACTAATTTGAAAATGTGCTATTGTTCAACTGATAATAGAGTTTTAAAGGCAACTATAACGATTTACTTGATATCATGCATATCCTGCTCTAAAGAAATGTGAAAATACATTCATCATATTTTTGACTGTATTAAAAACCAGTTTTCTGTCTTACTGAACATCAAAATGAGAGTATGTAATTAATCAATGAACATCCAATTAATACTAAATGCAGGTGTGGGTAATTATATTCTGTGATTTTTATGCTTTCCCCTCAAAGTCAGTATATACAGTTTAATAATAGCCAGTTTGTAAAATATCAAGTACGTAGTTACCAATTGTCTGTGTCTACTGGTAATAAATATTAAAATGTTCTTGACTTGTAGTCTGCTTAAAGGCCTTTAGGTTTTGCATTGGTGTCATTCTCAAGTATGACAAAAATACTATGCAAAGTCAACTTATCACTTTATCCTTGCAATGCTAGTTTGCAGACTTTTAAATCATAATGTGAACTATGTTATCTGTAGTATACTGATGTGCAGAATATGTAGCTCTATGTGGCAGAGTAAATAAACCAGAGATTCTGTTGGGTTTGCTCTGTGTACAGTCTACTAAGGCTTTGGCCTTGATTTGTCAAGCTTGGATTATGATTGGTGCTATATAAATACAACAGAATCTAATCTAAGTTCAGAAAAGTGAGTTGAAAACATGTTTTCCTGTCAAATCCAATGGAGATATGTAAAGTAGTAAATAATGGAAAGAGTTGTAAGGTGTATACAGGTCCTTAAAAACTTTTAAAATGTCTTAAACTCAGTTTTATAAAAAAATAAGGTCCTGAAAGTTCTTTACAAGGTGTTCCATTTGAATTTGGATCTAGTTATTTTGTTGTTATATTGTTCATTTTTTGCTACTTTTCATTGTTATGTGTGACTTTGTCCTATCTTAATTTGTATTTTATATGGTCAGAGTTAACAAAGAAAGTCCAGTCCTCATTTTTGTACATGCTGTCTTTGACACTTGAAAGGTCAAATACATGAAAAGTTATATGTGGATTCATTTATAGAAAAAATTTAGATATCTTAAATACAATGTCCAAAATTCAGTCTTTAATTTGGTTAAAATTATTCAAAAAGGTCTTAAAATGCATTCAATTTAAAACTGAGGACGTGCTCTTTTCCATGTTTTTTTTTTTTTTTTACTTTATTGCAGCCTGATTCTTTCAACCCTTTTTATGTCATTTTCTTCCTCTCAGCTTGTGTTGGCACAGGAACTCCAACCCAACAAACTGTGGATGCTTTTAACATCGACAGCTTCATAAACTGCACGAAGATCCAGGGAAGCCTTCACTTCCTGGTGACTGGAATCAAAGGGTAAACAAGAACCACTGTCAGTGTGAAAAAAGAAATTCAAATAATGAAAAAAGGAAAAATACCAGACAATACCAAATATGAAGAAAATTTCCCTGAATTTGACAAAATAATCAAGTTAATGAACAAAATGATCTACATAATCAACAAAATATAAAAAAACAAATAATGAATTAAACTGACAACAAAATTAACCAAAAAATATAAAGAATGTGAAGAAACTAATTCACAAAACAACAAAAAGTTACAAACTGATATAAAAGTTTAAAAGAAATAATCAAGTGAAGAAGTCTGTATAAAAAATGGACAAAATATTCAAGATAATTAATGAAATGACCAAAAAGATGGACAAAATAATCAAAAAAATAAACTAAATAAACACAAAATGAACAAAAATGAATCAAAACTGACAAAATAATCAAGATAATGAACAAAATGACAAAATGCATAATCAAGAAAACATAAAGAATGATCCACAGAATCAACAATAAAGTATCAAAAATAACCACATAATGAATTAAACTGAAAGCAGTAACGGACCAAATTTTTTTCAAAAATTAAAAACATGAACATACTTACACACAAGACCAACAAAATGAATAAAATAATATAGACATCTAAAAGAAAATTAACAAAATAATCAAGAAAATGGGGGGAAATAATCTTTCATTTGAAAAATATTGGATAAAATAATGAACAAATTTGGATAAAATAATGAACCGAATGGAAATTGACAAAATAATATAATAATGTACAAACTACAGTATAAGCAAACAAAATATAAAGAAATTAGTTTGAATCACATAATTCTGCGACGCGCTGTTGGGATCCTGATGCATCAGTTAATCAGGTTGATTTTCTTAAGTGACTTCTTTATTTTTTTATTGTTCTTGTTCTTAAAGGGATGATTACAGGCATGTCCCACCCCTCAATCCAGAGAAGCTGAAAATCTTCAACACTGTACGGGAAATAACTGGTATGTTTGAGTTTTTAAACAGTTTTTTTTTGAGTGTGTGTTTTAACATGTCGCATCACATAGTTTACAGCCAGGTGAATGTCTCCAAACACAATGTCTCCATTTTCAGACATCCTCAGTATCCAGTCGTGGCCTGAAAACATGTCGGACCTGTCTGTCTTCTCCAACCTCCAAACTATTCAGGGCAGAAGTCTTTACAGGTGACTGTTGTTTCAAGGGTTGAGAGTGTAGTATAGAAGATCTGCAGACAAAACAAAAAAACAGGCAATAAAATAAATACTAAGTACTGGGACTAAGAGCATATAAGTATGAATATTAGGCACATTGAGACATCCTAATGGCAATGAGGTTGAGTCACCATGTGAACTGCAAGAATTGTAATTGGTATTTGTAAGAGACATCTTCATTTTGAATTTGATGCCAAAAAAGGTTTACTCAGCACCATATTGTGTGTTTGGGAACAGTACAGATCGATTGCTGTCATTTGAAAGTAGATTGTTTTCTTCTTCAAGCTTGATGTAGGATTTCAGCTGCTTGAGTTTAGGGTCTCCTTTGTCATATTTTTCATTTCATCATGTGCCACATATAACAGGTGACCGGTTAGGACTGCATCAGGCCAGTTTAACACCCAGACTATTTTACCACAGAGTCTTAAGTTAAGTTAAGACACTTTATTGTCCCTTTAGGGGAATTTTTTGTCAGTGATTTTACATTTCAGTTGCCATAACTATACAACCATAAAAATACAAGCACAAGGACACTGACAGACAGATTTAACTCTTGCAACACGTACTGCAAAACATGGCATCAATGTGCAGCAGCCAGTAATGCACAAGGCCTTTAAAATACAAGGGGATGTAAACAATACATATAGAGTTCTACTGAAATTAAATTATTTATAATAATACATAGAATGTGTTTTGGTATTTTCTAGCCGAAATAAACAAGGCCTTTCCTGAAAAAAGACATTTATTTGGCAGCGTATGTTGCTCCAAAGCATGTATGTGTCATTCAGCATTACTGTAACTTCACAAATGTGCAGGTTAGCCATGCCTTGTGCAGTAATGCACCCCCGTACAGATGCTGGCTTTTGAAGTGGGTACTAATAACAAGCTTGAAGGTCCCACTCCTCTGTAACTTGGAGCTCACAGTGTCCATGGTTTATAAGAAGAAATTCATATTTGACTGGTCAGTTTTCAATTTAATCTTAGTCCATCTTAAATGAGCTTGGCTCTGGAGTGGACTACAGTGTTTCTGGATGTGGTTTGCACAGGGTGTCCTCTGTGCATCATAAAGCTTCATCTGTCATTTGTGGATGTCGTGATGCACTGTGTTCACAGACAGTGTTTTTTGGAAATGTGTTGTGGTTGTTGTGAAATGATTCATTGCAGTAATGTCCACTAGAGAATCATGTCTGTTGAATTTTTTTCTTGTCCCTTATGTACCATGATTTCACAAGACTAATTAGAAGATATTTAGAGGTATAGGATACAAAACCTCCAATTTTTTTGCAATTTTAACATTTTTCTTCAATCGTTGCAGTGTTTCCCAAGTGTAGTCTTTCACATAGTGGGGAACCCTTCACCATCTTTACTTCAGACAGACCTCGCTCTTTTTATACCCAATCACATGACCTATTGCTGGTTAAATGTATTAATGGTGAGATATTCCACCAAGTGTGGGTTTTTGTCACTGACTCAACCTTTTTTGAAATATATAGGTACTGCTGTTATCAAATTCAAAATCGGCCTATAAATTTCTGTAAAACAATGACATTTCCCAGTCTCACCATAAATGGTTATTTGTGCTATTTTAGATTAACTATGGTTGTCAATGTTTTACAAATGATCACATTATGTTTCTAATAACATTTTACACAGTGACTCTACTTTTTTGGAAATCTGACAGATATTAATTTGAGATTCTTTACTACAGTCACAATGTTGATTTCAAGGATATGAGTCTGATGGTTTCTATGTCTTGTTGTATTTCTCTTGTTATACATAATCACATCATTTAGCGGAGTGAGCACTAAAAGGTACAGTGACTATTGTACATTTTCCACCTCTTATTCACTTGTAAACTCTGGATTCACTGCTTTGATTTATGAACTGATTTGGTGGTGGGTACAAACTGTCACAAACATGATTTCACATGTTTGTTTTGTGTGTTATTTCTCATTAAATGTGAAAATAAATAAACAAATAACTCTCTAAGACAGGACTGTAACATTTTGACACCTTACATTTACTTAAAACTAAATTTTGTGAAACTGCCTTATCCCAAATTCTGGACTCCAAATTGGTGATGGAAGCTTTTTATTACGTTGTTTATTTATCAGTCCATTATTAATGTTATATTATTCATCTTTGTTGAATTTATTTGATTGTTTTCCTCATTTTGAACATTTTTTTCTAATTTTTTAGCTTTTGTGTCTATTTTTAAAAACATTTTTGTCAATTTTGTGGATTATAGATGGATAGATATATTGTATTGATCCCACAAAATGGGAAATTCACACACAGCAGCAAACTCAATCAATCAATCAGTCAATCTTTATTTGTATAGCGCCAATCATAATCGGCCATTATCTCTAGTTCACAATTCAAGGCCGAAACCTCATGACTATACAGAGAGTAAACACAACAGAACCACCGAGAGCAAGCCAAAGGCCAAACTGAGCTCGCGCCTTGCAGTTTGGGGAAAAAGTGTGGGGGGGGCAATACAATAGGAAGAGAGAGAAAAAAGCACAGTTTCCAGAATTGGGCTCAGAAATGAGCAAAATTATGAACACATAAAAAAATAAAAACATTTAGCAGACAGCAGTTTCTTCACATTAACAAAGCAAGGTCAGAGAGAGTTGGGGTGTGTATGTAAAATGCACACATGATCAATGGATGCATTGTGTATTATCAGTTCTGATAGAAAGTCAAGAATCCTTCCTCAGTGCAAATTGTCCAGATGTTCCATTCCATGGTGGTTGTCATGGCCACGTGTGTCCATAGAAAAGTTCACCTTGATACAGTCAAGCATCCTCTCCCCAGTGCACTCGTCAGATGTTAAGTGCCATGATGCCTCACGCTGGCGGCAACATGTCCTTCAGAAAAGTTCATCCTGCTCCCAATCTTTATGTTTATGAAAAAGCGGGGGAGGGTGGTAAGCAGCACATTCTCGAGCAGCGTCCACTCCCGGGGTTACACACAGCCTCTTCAAGGCCATGAGGGAGCCGAGAAGACAAAACAAAAGATAAGCCGGTCACTTTCAGAGGTAGAAATGAATTTCATCTCCTCAATACTCCGATTTAATATATTTTTGTACCAGACTTCAAAGACCATTTCAAAGACCCCAGCACCTCCGTGTTGTTACCCACTCTTTCGATTTTTACCTCAGAAATCGTCCATGTCGTGCTGCCAGATTCTCTTCCTGATTGCATGATTTGAAACAAAGCTTTATTGGGCTCTGAACAGCTCTGTCCATTCTTCTATGTCGATAACCAGGAAAAATACCCAAACCTCCTCTTCTTCTTTTCCTTTCAGCTGTTCCCTTCAGGGGTCGCCACAGCGAATCATCTGCCTCCATCTCACCCTATCCT
>JAQQAE010009019.1:0-14845 GCA_029823295.1 Pseudamia nigra
CACTGTATAAGCCGCAGGGTCGGCAATGTGTGAAAAAAGCCGCGGCCTATAGTGTGAATTTTACGGTAATAATTTTCAAGCAGCACTGATTGCGCCACTGCATGGGAATTTGCTAATGTTTTACAATATATATCTAAGCCCACACGTGAACAGAAATTTCCACACATAGTTGCGGTCACAGAGCCAGCCACTGTGAATGTTGGGTGCAGCAGCATTAATTCACATTTAATGTGAGTTATGAAACGTATCTTGAACCTGTATGCAAGAATATATGGAACAGGAAGTGTGCAGCCATTTATTTGCAAGTGTAAGTTGTGGCTAATGTTTTGTGTATAGCAAGTGTGAGATGCTTTATTGAAGTTTCACTGTGCTGTGTGTGATAAATCCTCTTGACTCCTATTATTCATCACTTAATGGCTTCCATTCATCATTGAAAACATGAGGTAAATTAGCTGTTAGAACCTTGTGTTTGGCTCCAAGGCTTCAGTGAAAGAACTGAAGTCTTTGTTTTGCTTAGTTCACTTTTGTGAGAAAAGACACACTTAAGTTAGGCAATATAACTTTTCAAAACAACATAATAGCATTTGCAGAAATAATACAGTATTTTAAAAATACAGTGACATATTGCATAGAATTGAACAGAAAAAATATGAGTACTCACACCCTCTGACATGACTTGTGAGACAACTGTCACAGTTTCTTTTCATGAGAACTATATTTTAAATTATCATTCTTCAGAAGAATTGTATGTGTCTCCTCCCAGTATATTCAGCTCTTCCCCCAAAATGATAATTAAATGAAGAATGCATCAGAAATCCTAGAATTAAAACACTTAATTATGCATCCTTTACACATTAATCTTTCATGATTTGGGAATCAACATTCTTAATTATTCAAAAACTGCAAAATGCATGAAAAGTTTAATTTGAAAAAGGCAGAACAGATGAATACAGGAATAAGCAAAATGCACATGAAGGTGGTGAAGGTGTCTTTCATTTCAAGTCCTCTCTTCTCATCATTACCAGTCAAAAGCACATCACAGAGATATGGACTGGGTGTAATTACTCGATGAAATGTTAATGCAGGGCAGAAGAACAGAAAGGCATAAATGGTAGAGAAGATATCTTTGACCTGGAACACACATCACATACTCTTCTGGGCTAGAGGGTCTAATTTGACTATTATATTGAATCAAAATTGATAAACCCAAGTTGTCAGGAATGAATAAAGTGTAAAATAAATGCCAGGATATTGATTATGGTCTCAATCTGTCCATTTACAG
Source organism: Pseudamia nigra (assembly GCA_029823295.1). NCBI lineage: Eukaryota > Metazoa > Chordata > Actinopteri > Kurtiformes > Apogonidae > Pseudamia > Pseudamia nigra. The sequence continues at coordinate 1,283 of JAQQAE010009019.1, forward strand.
CAAACCTTATTTAACATGTTTTTCAAGCCAAGAAAATAAACTTCACACAGAGTGACTTATTTAGATTGTATTCCAGCATTAAATTACATCACATTACTACAAATAGAATTTTTTTGCATGGTTACAAAAGATGAAAGAACATATTTTAATCCATCCTTATTTAAAAAGAGACAGAGGCCTCTTATTTGTTTGTTGCAAGGTCATGCTAATTCAGTGTATGCTTATTCTCTTTATCTGTGTGTAAACTATACTGAAGTGTACAGCACATTCTGTTTGTTTTGGGCTAACACCAGCATGAACACAAAATGAATTAGTTATCATGACACATGTACTCCTCTGTTGTGCATATAAATAGAGTTCAAGTTAATATATTTGTGATATTCTTTAGGTTCCTCTGAGACATAAGTGAAAGCAAAACAGTGACCTGTGTGTCTGAAGTGTTCTGAGCCTGATAGTGACTCTTGAAATCACTACCTCAGGAAAGAGTTGTTACTGGAGCTGGAGGTCACCCAAGCAGGTCCACTGAGATGGCACAAGGGCTCCCAGTGTGTTTCCAGACCACTGCTGCCTGAGCCAGCACTTGGCCTTTCATGCTAGCCCTTGAAGGCAATAACATACATGTGTGCACCTTTGTACAGCCACACACACATAACTGTGCATGAGAGTTGACCAAGGTTCCCCATGAGGGTCTTGGCCTGTCATCTGACAAAGCCTAACAATAGCAGGGAGCAGATGCCTGGGTTCCTGGGCCAAACAGATGGATGGGCCAAGTGGCTTTGGATAAGAATCACCCTCCTAACCCATAAAGACAGCTTGGGGTTCTGGCTGTCAGGGTGCAATGTTTTTAGATAAATTAGCCCAGCAAGAGGAAAAACAGTGGGCTTTGCAAAAGTCCAAGAACAGCTTGCAGGAAGACAGGCATAAAAGAGAAGCGTGCTTCAGGTCCCGAGTCCCACCAATTCTAATCCCTCTCCTGTGGCGTGGAGGGCGAGAAGGGAGGGCAATATCTCACCATGAGGGAGTGAAATATTAAAGCAGTTATAAACCATCAGGATGGCCTCTACCATGGCTGACAGGATCCTTTGGAATGGCAGCTAGATTTAGGATGCCATGGGCAGTGAGAAAATGAAAAGACATATCACAGGGCTACGAGTCTGTACCTGATTAAAAACTGTCACAGTCTCTATCTTCTTCTTATCTGACTTCCTTTTTAGTGTAAATTTGGCTCCTTTCATATACTGGTTCTCTTTTTTAAGATCTGTGCAGTTTTTACGTTTGCTTTTTGATGTCTTCTTTGTTCATCCACATAATGTAAGGCTTGTCTGCTAAGAAAGCCTGAGATGTTTTGGTTTTTTTTTTCAAAGATCCTCAGAATGCTGCTGATGTTACTCTGTTGAGCCTGCAATGAGGTTTGTGTTGGCAGGCAGCTGTAATTTGAAGAAGAGGAGGTGCTGGCTGTCTGACCTCTGGCTTGTCAGGATACCCTCCCACCATATCCAGTTTTGAAACTCTGGCATTCAAAGAGGGAGGGGCAGGCAGTATAATAGCCCTGAGTGGAGTAGGAGAGGATGCTTAGCCAGGGTAATTTAAGAGCAGGACATACAGATGGGATTGGGGGCAGAAAAGAGACTGCAGGGCAGCAGTGATTAGACAGAAGGGCTTTCTTGAGTGCAATGATGGAACCTGACAGATGAAGCAGGGAGAAGTGGGAGAGCCACCCTGTGACATCATCAAAAGCGGCGAAAATGACATGGCTGCTGACTGAGGGGAGATGGGATTCCACAATCAAAGGGCTCATATTAAGTTTTTGCCACCACAGACGGTGCTGTTTGTTAATAAGCAAGTAGGACACCAGGTTGCTATGCTCAGTGAAAATGTCACTGTGGTCAGCAATGTACCAGTACAACAAAGGTTTTCCCAAAGGATCAGAATATGGGAAGATAAACACTCATCAGCCAAGCACTGTAATGCTGCACTGCAATAGTGGCTTTGTGCACACACCATCAGAAGAATTAAGGAATAGCAGTGTCATCACGCTGGGTAGCCGCGGGCACTTAAATAAACACAATGAGGTTCAAGAGGTCACTGTTAATAAGGTGGGGAAACAATGAATGTGAAGAAACCTAGATGCAATTTGACAGCAGGATGTTACAGACCTATCAAACCAAGTAATAATGCACAATGCTTGTAGCCATTGAACTCTGCCTCATATTTATCTGAAAGTAAAACAAAAATGGAAAACTGCAAATGGCACTCGACACCTGCACGCTGCCCATGTCTGTTTGAACATTAAGTGTAATGAAACCCACACGTCTCCTGTCTGGATGGGTTGGAAATGATGCAGCTCAAATGAACCGGCCTCTCACTTAAATGTTTTCACACTTCACACTCCATTATGGTGCTGCTGATGTGAGCATCTCCAGGTGAGCAGTGGGGATGAAGGCTGTCAGTGGAGGAGAGATGCTGTCGTCCTTTGAGTGGGAGTGGGAGAAAGGAATGGGAATGGAGGCACAGCTCATTGGGAACATCAGCCTGCTCTGAGGACAGGGAACATGACTCATTAGGTATGGGCCTCTGCACTTTGTATACTGTGCTGCATGCTAATATAGGGAAGACATGGCTGAACTGGGACACGAGTGATATTTCCAGTGCTAGAGGACTAAAATGATTGTGGCATTACTGTGACGCATGTGGTATATGTAAAATCACATAACCTTTGAATTAGCTGGTATCAGATTGTTGTGATATATGTAAGATTCCTTCATCATATTAATAGATTTGGTTATTTTGATGTAAGGTTACATTCCACCATTTGTAAAGTAAAACCAACAATGTTTTGGATCACACATGTTATGGCCACTGATGAGCAAGTATGCTGTGATGGAGACCAAAGGAGATTGCAAACTTTTATCATATTAATGAGCCATGCTTTCCAGGCTTCAACGACATTGACAATTTTACACTTGACATTAATTGCATTTCTGAAGTACTGGAAATCTTTTTTTTTAACCTCAAGAGTGTCACTTGAAGAGGCTGTGTTAAATATTGAGGAGGTTAGTAATGAATGTGGACAGGAGTCAGCCAAAAGTTTTCTATTTGTAAGGTTGAAATCGTAATAAAAAGCTCTCTCGATGGCATTTACAAGAACAGCCACACTCTTCTTGTATATCATACATAAATGCAGAGAAGATAGCATCAGTTCAGTCACATTAAATGTGTAATCCACCCTGTGAATCTGCATCAAATACAAGGGAATGATCTGTATACAAACAACAACAAACAACAGTGACAAATGAGAGGACATGTTTGCGCTTGAATTGTAAATTCTGGGCAAAAACTAATTGAATGCTCAAGGATACATTTGATTAAACAACATGCCAGTCTCACAATTAAATTCCATGTGCAATTACTGTGAAAAAACTGACTGATCTTTTGACCACATAACCCATTTATATGTATCGTTCCATCATCCTTCTAGTTGTTCTTTTATCTCTGCTTGCATCTTGGCCTTTGTAAAGGCAGATATTGGAAAACCTGTCTGAATATTGGTGAGAGCAAGATGCCCTTTGAGGAATTTAGGCATTGTAGACAGTATTATAGAATTTATTGAAATATTTCATTTTCATCCATGAGAACTCAGGACATGCATTCAGGAGGACTGAATGCTAAGCATCGTTTTAATCTTTACAACCTGGTAAAGAAGTTGTACTTTAGATAGAACAGTTGTCGTCATGGTCCTACATTCCAAACGGAGGTGTCCCAGTTTTATGCACATTTTTTGTGAGATTTATATTTCCCCACCTGAGGTAGAAATCATTCCCTCTGGGTAAAACTCCCACTCATTCACAATCAAGTGAACAACAACAACTAGAAGTGAGGTCCTTTTGCAAGTTGCCTCAAGCCTTGCACTGTTTTCTCTGCATTGTTGTTGTTTGGCTTTTTGCTCTGCAGTAATTTATATGCATTTCTGACCAAGTGCTGCCACATTCAAGTTTGTTAAGGTATTTTAGCTTTAGCCCGAAGAACTAGTTTGATATTTGTTAAAACTGTCTCAAAAGCACCTGGACCTGATGCCATATACGGCATTTGAAATGTGTCATTATCTAGGCATCTTTATAAGTTGCACATCCTACCGGAATACTTCTGCTTTTCTTCATGTTTCTTGTATCATAGTCTAGCCTACAATAGTTAATCTCATGAGCACTCCTTCTGCGTCTTCTTTTCCTGTCCTGCTGCACCATTGTGATCAGTCACCTGTTCTCTGCTAGACACAAAGCTTGTGTGGGCTGTGAAAAGTGTTCATCCTCAGTTGTGCCATATCACTGCATGAGGGTGTTTTTACTCAGAATAATCCAGATTTACTCCCCTATAGACCCTGCACAGTACTGCCTTGCTGGTTGTAGAGTTGTACCATACAGCTAGATCCACCCTACTCTTCCTCTCTGTCTTGCACGCATTACCCCACCCATCTTACATGCTCTTCATCTGTTTCCAGAGGTGAGATTTGGAACCGGGTGGGAGTGTGTCCAATGGCATTTACCCACAGTGGAGCTTGAATCACAGATTAGAGCAGAGTAGGGACTTTGCAGAGTGGTGCTGGGTGGGTGGTGATACAGTGGTGAGATGGAGCTTCAGGCGCCTAGGGAGGGTGGACAGCTCTCATCAAGGCCAGCAGGGATAGAGGAATAATACAGAGATGTGGGGCTTGAAATCCAAGAAAGGATAGGCTCAAATCTTCTGCCATTGAGATGGAGCTTTGGGGCTAAGAAAGGATTCCCTTGAAGGAAGAATGAGACCCCCACAGCCTTCAGAGTTTGGAGTGTCCCTGCTGGTGCCACAGCAGACCAATTTATCATGTGTTCTTTCTGAAAGCTGCCACATTTATGGAGGAGACACATTTGCCTTCATGTCACTGTACTTTAGTCATAAGTTTTTCAAACTTGTCAATGTCCTCTTAAATTTCTCTCTTCAAAACCTGCCTTTAACAGCATATTAAGTTATGAAATGCTCAAATGCTCTAAAATGCTCAAAATGCTCAAATTTAAAGGCACATAAAAGACATATTTGCCAGTCCTCTGCTGCTTTTTTGATCTCTCAGTAAGTCTTTTCACTACCAGCTACTCCTTTTTTGGTAGTGGTTATGTTTCTTTGTATATTTTCTGATTTTGATGAGTTGTATAGACTTGTATTACCTATGGTCCTAATGTTATATACTGTGAAAAACAAATCATGTAAAAAACAAACAGGGACAAAAAAACCCAAACAAAAAACCCAGCATAATTTACATTTGGGTGACCTTTCAAAAATGGTAAATACATCAATCTTGCACATTTTGCTCTCTCTCTCTCTTTCTCTGGTGTTTGTGAGCATGGGTGAATGAGTCCATCAGTCTTCTTAGCACTTGTTAATAAGAACAAGGATAATAAATCACAGGATTGCAATAGGCTGGTGTTTGCATGCCAGTGGTACTGGGACATTAAAGCCAGTTTGCTTTGGTTTGTGTTACTGCACTTCACGTTGATCATGAATATAAGTTCACTCAATAAGGAGATATTTGAAAAGTGCGGTAGAATTTGGTGGAGTGAAGTGTAACATTTCTTTGATGGCAGATGTGAGGTTTAAAGTTAAGAAACTAAACAGTGTGGTGCTGTGAACAACAGGTTAGTGTGTTTGTAATTGATTCCATGATTGTGTACTTGTATGGGTGTAGAGTTTCTCATGATGAATAGCCAGCGTTGTTTGCAATATGCAGCAATATGAATCTCATGTAAATATAGTGCTCTCTCTTCATCCTACAGTGGACATTGTTTGCACTTAGGGCTGCAACTCACAATTATTATCATTATAAATTCATGAGCTGATGATTTATTTTAAAAGCTAATATTAATATTTTAACCATAGTTTAGCTCATCACTTTATAAATTGGTGGAACTTTGTAAATCATGCATATTGTAGTTTTCCAACAGTGGTGTCTTGTTTTGACTGACAGCAGTCCAAATAAAACAGTATTCATATTTTTACCTCCACCATTGAGGTTATGGTTTTGTTCGCCTTAGTTTATTCATCTGTTTGTTTGTTCACAGCATAACTTCAAAAGTTATGAATGGATTTGAAAAACAAAGTCAGGACAGGTCAGAGATGGCACAAGGACCAATCTATTAGATTCTGGGATTTATCTGGATCATCATCTGGATCCAAAATACTTTTAAAGGATTCTTCACCACTGTGAGATATGGCCAAATTCAACATTTGTCGCTGTAACTCCATAAATAACATCCAGAAAATGTATCCAGAACACATAGGATAACACCATAATACTTTAGATTCTATCAAACCATAAAGTTTGATCCAGATATGGGCAATATTCTGGATGTAGTCATTCAGAATATTTACAGGGGTTGAGTAAATAAAAAAATTGTTACTGTACGGTAGCAAACAAAGCTATAGACATGAAACTGTCAACAAACTGTAGTGGAAAGTCTGCTGATTCAGTGTCCATAGATTTGACATATCTTCAACATTTATGGAGCTAGATCCAGAAGAAAACCACCATTATGGAAATATTATTTTTCCTGAATAAATATTGAACTAAAAATAAAATAACATTTTAACTGATAATTTGTATGGGTTTATCATTTTCATTGTCATATTCCACTATGAAGGGAAACTTCACAGTAGCAGGGACGTCGCTACTATAGACTGCTTTCTAGTTTATTTTAAATAAAAATAATAAATAAATAAATTTGGGAAAACCAGAAGCTATATAAATACTGTTCGTCCATTAAATATATCCTTTCAGTACTATTAGAAGTTAATGAAGGTTGCTCTGCTTCTTCTGCTGGAGTACTGTTTGGCATGTCAGATAGATGCAAAGGGCGTTTTTGGCAGTACCAAATATGGAGAAAAAAATAAACAAACAAATTAAGTAATTATTTGTATCACCGTAGCTGCATCTGAACTGACCTCCTTTAGAGCACCTAGCATGAGCTCTTCCATCGGTACCGCCTTAAGGAACCTAACAAGTACTGAAATTAGGACAACTAGCCTGCATCAGCCAGTTATTTACACTGCACAGAGCCAAGTAATCATTATTATGCAAATTCATTCAATTGCACAAGTGGGGGGAGAGTGGTCTTATGAAGATGAGGAATTGCAGATAATTAGCAAGAAGGCATTTTGTTTGAACCCAGCCACTTTGACTTGGGGTGCGCTACGAAGGTTTGGCGATAAACAAGCAATGGAAAAACACAAGGGGAAAGAGAAAAAAAGAGAGACAACAAGCGCTTTCATCTAAACCCACACTGAGATACGTCGAAGGAATAATCAACTGTTGTGTTGCTAAATGTTGCGGGTAGACAGCTGTGGAATTAGCCATCGCCAATCTGATTGTCCCCAGCACTTTAATCTCTAATGCAGATAAATACAGCTCTGAAGTCGTTGGGAGAGAGTGGCTGCAGCAGCCCTGGGTCTGGCCATCTAACAGCTTCTGCCTAAATGGCTTTGACTGTCGATGAAACGAGACTGTGGCAGAGGCACTGATGTGATGTTAGCTCGTGCTCTCTGTTTGTCTGTCTGCCTGCTTGTTGTTCGCTATAGGTATCATTGTTTCCATTCCATTTCACAGCAATCGGCCTTGGTGAGGGAAAAGTGCTTTTCTATCCTTGAGCTGTGTCTTTGTCATATCAAGGCCTCTAGGTTGAGGTACAGATTCTTTATAGGCCTAGGGAGGTGCTCTTGGGTGTGCAGTAACCTATGTTTTATGTTTTATGCATAGTGTTATGTTTCATTCTATATGTACTTATAGTTACAGCAGTTTAGCTTCATGGGGATTGTTTTTAATGTATGCTAGTGTGCGTGCAGGAAGATGAGGGTGAGGATGTGTTTGTGAGCAGTGAATATATTGAGGATGATGATGGATCTATTTTAGGCTAAAAGAGTCTGTGTCAAAAGAAATCGCATTAGTATGACAACAGATATTCAAGGCTTGTTGAAAGCACAGTCACTAGAATAAGGAATCTTTTATCAAATCCAAGCTAGCATTTTTTTTCCCAAACAAATTTTATGCAAACACCTTTCTTGTGCTGTTTTATATTTTAAAAGTGGCTAAACATATCTTCTGTATCCATTTGAAGTGCCTGTTTTCCCTGAGTTGTTGTTTGATGGATACATTTTCAGGTTTCTACTGATTTTTCCTGGATTTCATTTTAAGAGCGTGTTCTTAATATAGCCAGGTTTTAAGCAAACGGATTCATAGGAGCGTACAGCTCCTTATTCCTTTTCAGTTTTAATTGCATTGTGATAACATGGGTAAAGTAATGCTGGGAGTAATTAATCACATACTCCTTTTGTGAGTGTACACAAGTAGACTCCTACAGACACACACTCTTACACAGAGCTGTGGCAAGGTGATCAATCAGTGTGCAACTGTGTACTGAACACACCATCATTCCCTCCATGGCTGCCTTTATCAACAGGCTAATTTGTCTCCCTGTGTACATCAAACATTATGAGTCCTCACACATTTAGCCCCACACCTTTCTCTTTTATCTCTCTATAATTCAACACTTAATACAACAACTACAGAGCTTTGGAGGTTACAGTTTCCCATTAACTCTTGCCAACTTGGGTGAGATTACCACAGTCACATACTGTAACCTGTAGCCTGCTGTGACAGCTACAGTGCTCAGCAGTCAGGTGGTGCCACAGCCTTTTTCTCTGTCTTTGCTTTTCATAACTTGTGCCTTTTATTTTTGTAGTCGCATCTGTCTCCCTGATTACAGTTCTTCCTTCTCACAAAAGGCTCACTGGGTTGATAAAACAATCAACAGCACAGTAGTATTAAGAAAACATTGCAGCTATGCTCTTGCCTCCCACTTTTCATTCTTTATAGTTGCCCACACCTAAATTCTGTTTTAACTCTGCCTTGCTCTTGCTTACTTACCTGCTTTCATGTACTCTCCTGTTCTTGTTCTGTCCTCATCCTGCAATCTTTCATGTTGATTTCAAAACTGGCAAGTCCACCGATGAAAAGTGGAATGAAGGCAGTTGAAGACAGCCAATTTCCTCGTCTCTTGTGAAGATTAGCTGAGGCTCAATGGAACGTATGCTTTGTGTTAAAGAGCCTGCCAAATGACAGAACACGGTTGGGGGATTTATAATTATCTTTTTATTACTCTGCATGTATAATGACTGCCCCCATTATAAAACTCAAGATGATGTACACAATTACATTACCCGAGACAGCACTGAAACAGGTGCATGCATTGTACATTGAACTGATGTACTGTATTTTTGATAACAGCTATTCGGGGTTTCATCGAACATGAGTGATTTTCTGATTGCTACTGAAAATTGTACTCAGACCTTTGATGGTTTGCCAACTTGCTGTTTTGCCGTCAGATGGCATTTGCTTATTAATATGGTAACGCTATTCATGAAAGGAAAAAACATGTTCATACCATACACTGTATATATGAGTGGACAAAGTGACTGTGACATCACCCATTGGTTTCTGGAGGGTTGTTTTGAAGCCAGTTGGGTTGATACTTCCTTGATGACATGTTGGAGCCAAAAACAGGATGTAACCATATTTGGATGAATGGCAGTGGACCTACAGCAGCATGGTACAGTATGTCAGTATATATTGGTATATATTCTATAATGGTATACATTCAATTTATGCTATGACGGTCCGACTCCCCCTGTGAGTCACATTACCAGAGTGACCTGTCAATCAAATCCCACACAGGAGTGATTTGTTGGATTATTTGCCATAACATCTTAATATCAGAACAAGAAGTTAAAGACGGACCACCAGATCACTTATTAGAGGGTTCAAATAAAACATTTGAGACCATGATGTCTGATGACAAAAATGTGTTCAATTAGTATTTTAAGATAAGTCCAATGTAACTGTATGGGAATCAGGGCTTCTTGGAGACTTTGGAGGTTTCTTGTAATACCATCATTGCCCCAGAGGCCAATGATGGTATTACAATTTTAAGTTACTTCATTTGGTCTCAGTTTACATGCCATTTTCCACTGGTCCATATATTACTGTAGATTTTGCAATTAAATTAATACATTTTCTTCATCTCGGGATCAATGCTTTTGCAGTAATTGCCATAAGATCTGAATTACATGCAATCTTTAGAAACATCCGAGCCTAGCTGTGAATTAAAAAATTAGTGTTATTGAGGTTATGGAGTATAGTCTATAGGCATTATGAATGATTGTACTTTACAAAAGCTGTTTTCGTTCCTGGTATCAATTCTGTTTTGTAATTTAAAGGGAAAACAAATGACAAAAATCTGACAGTTAGTCCATGAGCACCTCACCATCCCTTTTTGTGCAGATGCTCTGTCATCATTATTCATTTCATCCTCTTCATCCATTTCCCTCTGCCCATTTGCAACATTTTTGTGGGCCTTTGTATATTGAACATAATTTTAGTTTAATCTAATATTTGTAACTGAGTGAACAGCAAACAGAGCCACCATTTGAGAGCATGTGTCCAAATACGCCTTCTGCCAGTGCCAAATGATACAAATTTGAGCAAAGCCTGGGATTATGAATGACGATAGGATAGAGCAAATGGGTGGTTCGGCTGTAGTATTTCTGTCATCCTGCAACAAACAAACAAAAAACAACAGGACTGCAGGCTTGTGAATAGACTCCGTTATTAACCCCATAAATCACTAGACTGCTGATGGATGCCATATATGAGACAATTCATCAGATTTTCTCATTTGCAGTCTCACACACACACAAACACATTTACACACACACACGTAAGTTTGAAAAATGGGCAATGTTGAAAATCACACACAGTAGCATGACATTGTATCTTGGTCACCACTTGTATATTCTTGTATTCCGTGTTCCGCAGAGGGGGATGATTTCTTCTAAGAATTTGACATATCCTTAGTGCCTCTAACTAGTGTTACAGAAGGCATTTACTGCTCATATTGCTAGTAAGAGAAAAATGTTTTTTTGTCGTGTATAATCCTGGTGATTCTCATAGTTCCTCTGGAAAAAAATAGGATGGAGATAAGATTATAGGTAATGAAGAGGAATGGATTGAGGCAAAGCAGAGGCAAGTAGGAGGGGGTCTTAACTCCATGACCAGCAGCTTTGTGGTAGTGATTTAAGAGGTCAGAGAAGAAAGATAAAGGCCTGTGCATTATTAATGCTGAAGGGATCTAACTCAATGTGACTGAAGTTTCTACTCTGCTGTTGGAGAGAAACGAAAATTCATCATTCAACAGCTCACATGTGCATGTGCTCCCACATCACTGCCTCATAAAATGGAATTTGAATCTTTGTCTGAATCTAACACTGTTTTGCATAATGTAAAAATAGCTCAAATCATAGACTTTTATCCGCTTGGTGATGTTTTCTCAGGATGAAAGTGAAATGAACTAAATGTATCAAAATAAATTTTCAAACTCAGTTAGGCAGAAAGTGAGGCTCACTTATTCACAGGAATATTTGTGTTGGTTTTAACACTCGAGAATATTTATCTGCACGTGAGGAAAGTTTGAGCATGGAGCGTCAGTGAAATGGCAAACACTGTCACGGTGAAACACAGTCAGGTGCATTTGGAGTGGTCATGAATGTCTGTGTGTACTGTACATATTTGTGGATGTGTGTTTGTGTGCGATATCGAGTGTAAGCTTGTGGTTAGCTGTTGCCCCCAGTGCAGATTGATGGCTTACAGACAGGTAATTTGTGACCTCTCTGTGGCAGCAGGGAGAAGGGTGACACGCGACTTCTCCCCACAGATAAATAGCGCTGCTCTGGGGCTCACATCACCTCACCCCTGCATGTTTGTGAAAGCATAGATTTAACTCACAGTTTCTCCTTTCAAAGCTCTCCATTTCCTGTGTCTTTACTGCATCTTGCTCTCTTCAGATATTTCCTTTCATTCTCAGCACATTCCCACATTTTTTCCTTGCACTTCTGCTATAATCGTTTCCTACCTTGTTCCCTTCTTACCTCTCATTCTCTGTTTTGCCCCTTTTCTCAGCAGGGAGCTTGGGACTTTGACATGGCAGCCATCATTTACTGAAATATGGTGTGAAATCGATCTCACAGAGAATGCTACTGCAACAGTAAATTTGGGAGGGAGGACTGTAGATTAATTTCAAGGTCTTTATAGTGAAACACAGAGCCTGTCTGAAAGAGACAGAACATATGAAGGTGTGATATTATATTGTAATTTATCATGTGGCTATACTATCTGCTGCCTGTATGTCTGTGCCAGGGGTTTATTGAAGGGACAAGACAGTTTCATTTGAACTGAAATAAACATCAAATGGTGGCCAAGCTCAATCAATCCCTTTGTCCATCCAAGAAATTCTTCCCAAGAGAGAAAAACAGTAAGGAGTTGGGGGCAGGAGCTTAGACCTGAATAGCAGAGTGCAAAAAGATGTGTGAACGGTGGTTGACTGATGGATGGGGAAGTTATTACACTGCTGGGAGGACATGTCATTTATTGCCAGTTGCTTGTCTCTTGTTGCCTTTTGTTTCTTTTATGGTAGTGATTACGGAGAGGGTGCATGGGCAAGCAGCTCCCCCAGAGATATACATGAGCCATTTAAAACACATTCACACAGATGCAGGAAAAGGCAATAGGATAGTCAGGACATAGTGCAAGTCCCAGAAAAGTTGCATTTGTTAGGCTTCAGGATCTTTGCTTTTTACGATGCGATCTGATGAAGCCACTGTCCATCAGACCATGAACAAGTTCTGCTTCAGTGTATCAGGGACTGTGTTAACAAGCACAAAACCTGTTCGGACAAATGCTGTATGTGCACATGTTGAAGACTAAGACCACTGTATCACTTGGGCAGAATTCCAGTGGAAGGATTAAATAGCAAAACCATGTCTCTTCCTCAAAAAGGATTCACTGCAGGGTTTTTTTTTTTTACAAAAATGACAGAGACCAAGAAGCCAAGACTTTATTATTTTTCATATAACACTAAAACTATGTTACTGGCACTTTATTTTAAACCACAGTGCACTTAATGGCATTTCCTAAAAACACAGCATCTTAAAGTTGCAAAAGTGAGTCAGTAAGCTTTCCTTACATACTAAGGATATGTATGTAGTCATATAGTAAGTGCTCATCTTATTTACTCTTGTTATTAGAGGTCTAGACTTGTTCTTGGTTGATGATAAAATAATATGGGGATGTTTTTGATGAATGAGGTAAAGCATGAATGAAGTAGGCAGAATTCACAGGAAAACTCTGGAGTTTCAAAGTGCAAACCCCCCCTACTGCAGCTCTCTCCTGTCTGTCCTAAGATTAAATGTAAAGATGGACGACTCAACACTGTTTCATGGCACTAGAAACAAAAGCCAACATATCGTGGTAGGAGCAATGCGTGTGTGATAAGCCAGTGTTTGTTAGCTATTTATTATCAAATTAATTTGTGTTCAGGTCATTGTCATTCTGATGAGTTTGTTTTTGTTATGTATTTTGAGTAGGGATGCACCGATCCACATTTTTTTCACTTCCGATCCGATCCCGATACCTGAATTCGGATATCTGCCGATACC
>JAQQAE010009020.1:0-14845 GCA_029823295.1 Pseudamia nigra
TGGAGTTCGCATGTTCTCCCCGTGTCTGCGTGGGTTCTCTCCGGGTACTCCGGCTTCCTCCCACAACCAAAAACATGTACTAGTACTAATTGTAATTGTATGCCATAGTTGTGAATGCAAATGATCATCTGTATAGGCGTGAGGTTGCCACCTCAAATTGTGAAGCGCCTAGAGCTGATCAGTGATTATGATTGGCGCTATACAAATAAAATTGAATTGAAAAATTGAATTGAATCTTCCTCTGCCTTTTGGCTGTGACTGCAGGTGCCTTAGTTGGTGCAGAACGCTTTGTCGACATTGTGGGTTTTTGTTGGAGAGAACTTGCAAAAATACAGCACTTCAGAGTCACATATGCTAGCGATCAAACATTTGTGTCAATTTGGTGAGCTGAACGCATTCTGTAGAGTACTGTACAGTACAGGAGAGGAGACACAGCACGGAGGAGATTGACAGTGGCCTACAGTACAGTCCCTTAGCCAATCAGGACACAGAAAACGATGCGTGGGTTCTCCTTTAGCCAATCGGGACGCAGAACACAATGCGTGGGTTCTCCTTTAGCCAATTGGGACGCAGAACACAATGCGTGGGTTCTCCTTTAGCCAATTGGGACGCAGAACACAATGAGTGGGTTCTCCTTTAGCCATTCGGGACACAGAACACAATGCGTGTTCATACTCCTGTAAAAAAAAATTTAAAATGAAAATTGCAATTAAAAAAACAAAATCTGAAACAGTGAGGCCACGAAAGGTGAACTGCGATATAGCGAGGGACCATTGTATATTTGGTTTATTTTTCAGTTGTTATATAACTGCTTGCCTCTGTTTTCTCTTTTTCCTTGTGACGCAGGTTGTATGTCCAGTGTTGCTGTTGAGCTTGGTGGCAGACAGTGCCCAACAGGTTGGCACTGGGACAGGGAGCTGATGATGAGAGGTCCTTGCTGGCCAGCATAGATGCCAATATGCTTTGGTGGTTCGTATCCTGATGGACCGTGACACCTTCTCCCATATCCGTCTTTGGTGCCCACGTCCCTTTGGCACCTACTCTCAAAATAAAGCTCGGAGCCCAGGCTCAGGAAGCAGCAGTGGAGGAGTTGGAGGGGCAGGGTCCCCCTCCCTCTGCAAGGCAGAGTCCTCAGGTGCCAGAAGGACGGTGGATGGAGCTTCTGAAGATGGAGGGTTGATAGTGGGGGTGCAGGAAGAAAATGGAGAAGAGGAAGATGTTGGCTTGGAGAACACTCCACCTGAACCGGAGCTTGTTTCCAGCCCACGGACACAGAGCCAGGTTTCTCAGCCATCTTCAGCCCCTCCCTCACCCCCTTCTTCTGGGTCCCAGATGGAGGATGGACGTGTGTTGTTGGACACCTGGTATGTTATTAAGCCAGGAAACACCAAGGAGAAGATTGCCTTCTTTGTTGCACATCAGTTTAGTGGAGCAGGCCAGCCCCGACCCAGTGCCATGAAGGTGAGCAGCTAAAGCAGTGTGTCCAGTAGTGACTTCTAGGACTGCATAATGTGCCATGTAGTTTGTTGATCAAAAAGTTGTCATGTTTCATAGTCTTCTGTGTTCTAATAGTTTTCATATTGATCACTTCTTCTAATGGATGACAATTAAAAAAAATCTTGTTCCTTTTGCAAACCATCTGTCTAGGAACAAGGGTATTTTACAGTAAGAGATCAGCAACCACCAGAAGCTTAATGATTTACTGGAGTGACACCGTCTGAACTTGTTAGATTTTCATTTTCTCCAGTGGCAATAAGGCACATTGCGAATTAACACTTTTAGAAAAGTTCAGATTAAATCTATAATACGGTGGAACCCCAGGTTACAAGTTTAATCTGTTCCGGGATCAAACTCGTGAGCCGGGACCGGTTTTTCCATAAGAATACATAGAAAATCAATTAATCCATTCCAAGACCCAAGAAAACTCCCATATATACATACCTGTACATGCACGTAAGGTATGTGGAAAAGAATGTTTATTCATTATTATTTGAAAAGGAAGTTATGTAATTATTTGAAAGGGAATGCATGAAACTAGTTGCAAAGATTATTTATAATGGCACATTACCTTGGAGACAGATGGCTGCAAGTGAAGGAGGCTTGATGGAAGAGGGAGGGAAGCGGAGATTTGACGTACACCTACTAAACATAAAGAGCAAACTTAATCTCATTGCAATTGATGGCTTCGGTGACCGCATCGATTTCCTTCTCCTTGATCCAAAGGATCAATAGCCTCTCTATCTAATCATGGAGAGGACACCGCTGCTTAGAAATCAATGTTATTCCCTTCGCAGGTTTCACAGACTTGATAGCTTCTCTCTGCTTCAGTGTCGTACAGATGATGGACGTACTCCTACTGTACTCCTTGGCCAAATCGGGTCACTCGAACATCACGAGAATGTTTCTCTATGATCTTGTTTCACCTGCATCAACATCATATTACAGGTTTTCTTCTCGCCACTAGCATCCTTTTTTAGGCCCCATGATGAAAAAACACAAAACAAAGCACTATTTCAGGTGAAAAAAGGCACAAATATGAAGCACGATACAGCATGAGTTTCACGTTTACGTTTCCAGTCGGTTGATGAGTTGCGCTCTCCTCTCTCGCTCATGAACTATTTTACCCGCAACCTGAGTTTTTGCTTGGGGGGCCGGTACCAAATTTTGCCCGATGTCTTCCTTTTAACCCAAAAAATGTGTATACTGAAGCACTTGTAACCCGGGGTTCCACTGCACAACACTTGGTAAAATTCTATATTTACAGTGCACAAAAACTGAGGTCATATTTTGTGTTTTTATGATCATTTTGTTTTTCTCAAAGTTACAATATTTTATTTCCAAATTGATGTATTCAAGTAACTTTGTAAATATTTCGATCCTTTTTTAATGTCATAGTATATTGCAGGAAACAAGCTATTGCAATGTTGTTGTTTTCAGGTCGTTTGGAGTCCTTGTGAGTTCTAAACACTTTTTTTTTTTTTTTTTTTTTTTTGCTAGAGATGTAAGCATTAAATGTTGTCCTTATCCACAGGTGAAAGGTAACTGGGCAACTGACTGCAGTAAAGCCAAAAGACGGAGACGATGTTCATCTTATGACCCTCCAACGCGCTCCCAGTCCTCGGACCCACACCTCAGCCATGACTCCTCCCTTGCACTCAATGCTTGTCACAGTCCTGATGAGCCATCGCTGGGAGGGGTCAATGAGACAGACCTACTATCAGTGGCAGAGATGGTGGCCCTGGTGGAGCAGAGAACAGCCATGGCCCTGCAGGGAATTGTGGCTGTTCATGGTCACCACTCCCCTACCACCAGTCACACCCCTCACCAGCATACTGTGCTTCGAGGTACAGTGTCAGACCCCTCTCCTATGGTGTTTGTGTCTGACAGTTCAAATGCCCAGCCTTCCAAAGAATCAGCCCAGGAATCATCTCTCATTCAGACCGACCAGGAGCTGGAGGAACAGCAGGATTCATTTAGGGTTGCGCAGGCCATCGCACACTTTGAGTCCCAGAACCTGGAGAATCGGTTCCATCTGGGTGCCGGTCCTGGAAATGGAATAGACTCTTCTCAGAAAGACCAAGACAGAGAGCGTAGGAGAGGAAGGGAGTCGGACATTGTTACCCCTCCTCCACCCCCAAGTCACAGTCATGGTGAGGTGAGGATAGCTTTCCGAGTGTCTAATCTTGATCCACGGTCTCAGTTGGAGCCAGCTGGCAGGTCCCACTGTATGTTTATGAGCTGTGGTGGTGGGGCCAACCAGTCAGCAGCCAGGGCCAAAGAGAAAATCACCTGTGACCTCTACCAGCTTGTCAGCCCCTCTTCTCGTGATCCCAGCAGTCTTCTGCTTGCTGCCACAACTGCTGCCCCTAAACCAGATGGAGACCATCACCCAGACAGGCAGGCCTGTGGAAGCCCAGACCACACTCAGGAGCTTCCTTCTGGGGAAAAGAAAGCGAGTGTGGGGAGGGAGAGAGTGACTGGCTTCCATGTGGAAGTGGTGGTAACAGGTGCTGTGGACCAATGTGTATTTTATGGCAAAGACAGTACAGAGAATGTACAAGAGGAAACTGTATGTTTTGCTATGCCCAGTGGAGGAGGAGGCAGTGGTAGTGTAAGCAGCTCCACTGACTCATCAGATGATCCCCCGCCAGGACAACTTTTCTTCCTTCAACCCCCTCGGGGCCCAGAGGAAGATGTCAAAGGAAAAGGATCTGGGAGTGGGTCAGGAATGTGCTCTTTGGACTGTGCCAACAACAATAGCCCTGGGGCAGCGGTGCCAGTGGGCACAGGAGAGCGGGCAGCACGACCAGACTCGCCTCTGGCCAGCGTTGGGGAGGACTGCTCAGACCCATCACTTTGTCGCTTATATCGCCATGTGTCACATGACTTCCTTGAGATTCGCTTTCAGATTCAGCGCCTCCTTGAACCACGTCAGTACATGCTGCTTCTCCCTGATCACATTATGGTCAACATCTTCAGCTACTTGCCAACACGCTCCCTGGCGGCCCTCAAGTGCACCTGCCACTACTTCAAAGTGTTGATTGAGACGTACGGTGTGCGGGCAGTGGATTCACGCTGGAATCAAGATCCTCTGTACAGGGATGACCCCTGTAAGCAATGTAAGCGGCAATATGAGCGAGGGGATGTTTCCCTGTGCCGTTGGCACCCCAAACCTTACCACCATGATCTGCCTTATGGACGCTCTTACTGGATGTGCTGCCGGCGTACAGACAAGGACACACCAGGCTGCCGTGTTGGACTCCATGATAATAACTGGGTCCAGCAGCCTGCTGATGGCTCTCAACCCATCCGCACCAAGAGGGAGGAGAGGAGAGAGGAGGCCAGGTAGAGAGGAAAGAATCCACTCATTACATACTCATCCAGTGTCTCTCCTTTCTTCTCCTCCTCATCTGAGGATGAACAGGAGAAAATGAGAACAACGCAAAGGAATCAGCACTCCAGGACTGTCTTTTTCTTTGAGCACTCCTTCTCATATTTGCCCTCAGTGGAGGGAGGTTGAAAGATGAAGAAGGAAGAGAGGTGTTTCACTCTCCTTGCCTTTTTTCCTAGCCCTCCAGAATCCCTCTCTCCACCCACTGTGCTCTAAAGTGGCACCTTTTAAAAAGTTTGTGTACCAGGGTTGGGGTCCCCTCCTGCTGCTCTGTCAGCCCACTTTCTGCCTCTAACTCATTCGGGTTTTGTCTAACTCCATATATGGATGTTGGGTAATTCATGTGAAAACTTTGCAGTGTATTTTATTAAGATTAGCATTCAAAAGGTGACGCATATGAAATGTAATGCCCTAGAGCCTGCTTATCGTTCCCTATATTCTTCTCTGTTTTGTGTTTTGTCACAGACTTTCATGTTAGCTGTACAATGTTGCTTTAAGGAATGAGCTGTACAGAGTCCAACAGATGTAAAACTTTCAAGTGATGGAATGTTCAGCAATGCTATAAAAATGTGATTGTATAAAGCAAACTTGATTTTCTGTTGTACAAGATTTCCATTTGTACTTGTCCTGCACCATGCGTTTCTATTTCTGAATGTGCTGTAATGTTGTACTCTGTTGATCAGCCCCCTGATAATGCTGCTGAAATCATTGCCTGTGTCACAGATGTTTATTCTGAAATAGCCATACTATTGGTTGATGACAGGCAAAGTCTCGCCACACATGGAGACCTGCTCTTGTCATTGTTTCAGAGTGGACCCTAACCTTGCTGACTTAAAGAGGAGCCACCATGTACATTCTGGTTTACAGAGAATTATGGGAGAATAGACTTTTAAGAACTAAGACCAGTGGGATTTAATGGGATTAAAAAGAGAAACTTGATGTCACTTTGGAAAGGCCTGATGTCACTTTGTATGGTTTGATTGACTTGCTTGTTTGCCATTTAGAGTTTTTTATTTTATTGTATTTTATTTTTTTTTCGTTTGGTTGCTTTGTTGGGTGTGGCAGAGAATGTTTGCTGTTGTATTTGCTTTTATCATTGAGGTCTGTTCTCCCCATGTCAGTCTGTTCCCAGCTCATCCCTCAAAGATGTATCATTCAGATGGTCCTTTTTTTTTCTGATCCCAGCTCTCTTCCTCTCCTCCTCCCCTCCATCCTCCGATTCGGCAGAGGGCAGTGTTTGCCAAAGCTGTCATTCATGATTTGAAGCGGGTGAAAACAAGTGACCACAGAAAATACACCATCTACACCAGCTTCCAGCCTTAAAAGCCCCCTACCTCCTTACCCTCCCAGCAGGATATTGAGGCTTCAGATACCTCACAGAGAGAGTATTGCACAGGACCCTGTAAATGGTTCAATGATAGACAACACCCAGCTTTTCCGGATCCACCCATAACTCTGTGTGGAAGTGAAAGATGAACAGTGCCTGGTGAAGATTCTGACTACTTGTTCTTGGAAAGAAAATAAACTCTTCCTCTGTCCTCTTCTGCTTTTACACTCTTTCCCCCACTCCTGCAAACTGACAGACTGGACACTGAAGAACCGATCAGATGAATGATGCTGAAACTCTGCACGGAGGTGAAGAGATAGTGGGTCAACATGGGAGAACTCTGTAGGTTCCAGACATGTACAATGCTAATGGGAAATATCTGCTTAAATAAAAACAGAAGTGATGATTAAAACTGGAAACTAGAAGTGCCGCCAAGTTCTGTGTTATCTAATGCACGTCCATAAACACTGTTAGAAATTTAGAATGTCTAATTTGAATTTGTCAAGTTTTAATTTCTATACACATTTGACATGGTTTAGTTTATTTGTCCACATTTCTGATATATTATTTAAAGTGTACCTAATGTTTTTACTATGGATTTGTACTTGTCTGTTGGAGTAATCAATACTTGTTCATTTTTGGTCAGTTGATGAATCATTTTGGTTTGGGTTTTAGTCATTTTCTTGATTATTATGGTCAATTTTTGTTTCCCAATTTTATTTTTCATTTTGTTCAAATGTTCTTGAATATCCAGCTTTTATTTTTTTCAGTCACCTTGTTCATTTGGTTCAAGTTTGATCACTTTGACTATTGATTTTCTATATTGTGTTTTGATCAGTGTGAGGATGTATTTGATACTTTTTTTTGCTCAGTTTTGTTTGCTCATGCATTTTTCTTTTTGTTCATTATTTTGTTTACTTAGTGTCGTGTTGATGAATCTTTCTTTTTGATTAGTATTTTCTTTAGGTTTTTTTTTATTTTGTTCTTTTCTGGTCAGTTTGTGAATTAATTTGGTATGTTTTGTTAATTTCCTCAATTACTTTATTG
Organism: Pseudamia nigra; assembly: GCA_029823295.1. Classification (NCBI taxonomy): domain Eukaryota; kingdom Metazoa; phylum Chordata; class Actinopteri; order Kurtiformes; family Apogonidae; genus Pseudamia; species Pseudamia nigra. Next base: position 7,266 of record JAQQAE010009020.1, read on the forward strand.
TCTTGGTTGTTTTTATTTCAAATGACAAAACAAAAAGAATAGTGAACTGCTTTTGGCTCAGGAAAACTCAATGTAGATGCTTTAAATAACACAAATCTGGAAAAAAAGGTTTAAATTTTACAGTACTTGAGGATAAGCATCTTGCAGCTCTTTATTTCTTCTCACTTGTGCATTTTTGGGCATTAAGTGGGCAATAATTTAGTTTTATCTGACTTGAGGACACGTGGACTTTAAAGTGAAGTTGACTGAACAGTACGGAATACAGTACAGCCTAACCAAAAAAGAAAATGATTCTTTAAAAGCTGTAAACAAGACCAAGTGTGAGTAAATGGTAATAAATGCAGAAATGAATATGGTTACTTTAGTGTTAAAAAACATTTGTGTGATTGTAAGTCTGCTTCAAGCTCAAAAGGAGAGAAAACATCCGAGCACTGTCTTTATTGGGTTAAAATTTTACGACTGGTTTGCGTCATTTCTTCTATTCGCAGCTTGATTTCAGAGAAGGATTGACTTGTGATTTAATCAGTGTGTAACTGTATACAGTAATGGTGTTCTAACATGATATATTATAACGCTGATACTTGCATTTTATCTTGAAAGCTGAAGGAGAACAGAGTGTAAGGTCTGCTGAAATGTGAGACCAATGTACAGTATATGAGAGCAGTATGGATTATGTGGTAGCTTTAGCAGTCGAAGGAGTCAGTGTGGAACCACAGAAATACTTGAACAATGGAAAAGGTCATACCATAGCAAATGTATTCCATTTAGTCCAAATTATGCAAAATCAACATTAATAATCGGTCTGAAAAAGTGTTTCTTCATTTAACCACAAGGGTGCTATGATCAGCTGTCAGTCATCTTAACAGAGTAACACAATAACTTCAAAATTATTAGACCCTCCCTATTAAAATATTTTTTTTTAGATTTAAATGACTGCCAGAGTTTTAACAGCATTTTAAAGTGTGCTAGCTTCATTTAGAAATAGTAAGTTATTTTTATTTGCAAATCAAAATTATTTTAGGAAAACAAAAATAAAAAGGGTCAATATTATTCACCTCCAGAAGAACAAACCACCACTCTGACTCAGTAATGGTATAAGTGTGTCAACTGAATTTAAAACTGAACATTTGTCCAATATTCACTTTACAAAGGATTAGAGGCATCACTTGTAAAAGCATCATGTCAAAAACAAGAAATGAGTTTAGATCTAAGGATTGTTAATGGACACAAAGCAGGAGAAAGATATACAAAGTTATTAAAGCCTTTCAAAGTATCCAGAACTAGAGTGAGCATGGCAAACATGCTTTGGGAAACTCAACTCTAGGTGCATTTATGAAATGGTGTAATAAAGAAAACAGATGATTGTTGTATTTTCATGGAAAAAAAAAACATTTGAAACATATTTGAACCAAACATGAAAAGAAGTGAATATATGAATTTCCCTAAAAGAGAAATTATACTAATAAAGTTTATTATTGGTACTTTGGTGAAAGAAACTCCAATAGCTTCAGATTGACTCTATGGGCCTATTTAGATTCCTCTGCAAAAGTGCAATCATGTTGACATAAAATCAGTAATCTATGCATACTTTTGCATTCTATTTTAATTGAAGGAAATATTTTCTTGATGTACTGGCTACACATTTTTACAGCTGGACAATGGAGCCACTGGAGAGGGGCACAGCAGTGGTTCTCAACTGCTGGGTCAGGAAATAAAAGTGACAAATTCCTGTTTTGTGGCTCATACTCTACAAATAATCAATAATGAAAAGGTGTGATATATTAATTGCCATTTATTTCACTCTTAAATTTTCTTTTGTCTGTCCTCTATCCAAAAACCCCAACCAGACAAGGCAGATGGCCGCCTACCCTGAGCCGCTGAGTCTGCTGGAAGTTTTTGTCTCCCGTTAAAGTTATACCCACACTCCAATTTAGAAAGCCTTAAAAATCATGAAGCTGCATTAGAAAATAGCAATGAATTAATTTTCCATATTTATATGTGCTTGACAATTTAAGAGACCATGTGTTCCAACACTGGACTGGTGAAGAGGGGTTTTGCAGACCCTTCACCTGATTCCAACCAGTTACTTGTAGTGTAATGATGGAGTTTGCCAACAGATGGCATCAATGTTGTATCCTTGAATCCCTTCGAGAGTGACTTTCAGGACCATATTGTCAAACCCATGAAGATTTTTTACACCAAGTACTGACTTTTTAAAAACATCCACTTTGAGGATCTGTCATGCATAATAACCCCACATGAAAACAGCTACTGCCATCATTATCAGAGCATTAGCGTCCACTACAGACTTCCACACCGGGTTCTCGCTTATATCTGGCTGCTGCTCTGGAGCGTCTGTTGCTTCCCCCTGGGACGTCTGAGAGGTGCTTCCTCCACCGCAGAACTGACCAATCAGAGCACAGACACCAGACTTTGCTTCTGCCTCCTCAGCCACTGTAATACATACACAGATGATTTGGTCCATTTTGCTAGTGTGTGCTTACTGATCCATCACCTACTGCTCTTTTGTACCTGTTTCAGTTGGATTTTCGTCAGCATCTTTTCGGGCCGTCTTTGGCTTCTCCCCTCGAACCACATCTAAATCCTTGCGCTCCTCTTTGGAATGACGCAGACTGAACACCAGACGATATAGCTGAACAGAAAAACACATTGTCAGTTTTTAAAGTTACAGCAGGATTCTTTGACCAAAAACAGGAAAAAAGTATTCACATTCTTGGCATAAAGGTACCATATCCTAACACTTAAACTAATATGTCTGCTGCTTATCTGCTTAGTGCTTTATTCTTGTACTTTCTGGGTTTTCTGCAACACGCTCATGAAAAAATAACAATTTTACTGAAAGTACAACTTGAAGTCCATTTAAGAGTCAATTCATTCTGACTGAGTTCTGATATCACTGTACAAAAGCCTTACATGTAAGTTTCTATTCATTAATTTTTGCATGTTTTGAGTCATTAAATTTCAGACTAAGTAAAAGGTCAGTAGGTCAAATCTGGTCCAGGCGATGCTGTGACAAGTTTGTCTGATCACCTTTGGCTCATTTTGCAACTATTTGTTCATTTTTATGGATTTTTTTGGTTAATTTTGGTCATTTTGTTGCTTAAATTGTTGTTTTTGGTAATCTGGCCTATTACTTTGTTCATTTTGTGATTATTTCTTCATTTTGTGGATGTTTTGGTTCATTTTTGGTCATTTTGTTGCTTACATGCTTCATTTTTCTTTAATTTGGTATATGATTTTATTCTATTTCTGTGTGCTTTTTTGTTCATTTTTGTTTACTTTGTTGCTTGCATTGTTTGTTTTTTGCCCATATACACTTATTTTGTTTGTTTTTGTTTCCTCCACAAACAGAAAATGAATAAACTGGTGCTTTAACAATTCTCCAGAACACAGAAAATGTGTGTTGAAAATTTCAATGCGGATCTAGGGATACCCAAATTAAACTGTCCCCTTAATGTTCAAACAAAACCTAGGCCCTTACTCAAATGTGAACATAATTAGGCTACAGAGTGCTCAGTCTGCTCTGATATGTGGGCTGGGGGTGACTTACATGTTGGTCGTCTATGGGCTCCGTGCAGTAGCTGACCAGAAGCACCAGCACTGATGTACAGAAGAACAGAATGATGGCAAAGTGCAGGTAGTGGATCCCACACACCAGGAAAGGGCACTGAGTAGGGAAAATACAGCTGCCCGTACCAAACCAGAACTCTGGCATCATCCGACACAGACCCATCACCAGACCACCGATCAGGCCCCAGAAAGCACCCTGAGGCAAAGCAACAACGTTTGTTTTTTGTGATTCTGTACATAAATATTTTAACTATATTGTTCATTATTTTTTAAAAATTGTGCATTTTGCTTATTATTTGCTCAAGTAGCCTACATATTTATTCTATTTTCCTGACATTCATTATTATATAGATTTTATTGTCTGGTTCATTCTGTGGATTGTTTTGTGGTTGGTGTCACTGTGTAGGTGCTGGTTCACCTTTTCATTGACCCTCTTAATAAACACAGCCAGGAGGAAGACGGAGGCAATAGGGGGCGCAAGATAGCTTGAGATGGATTGGATGTAATCAAACAGCTGACCGCTCTGAGCCGCCTGGACCACAGGGATCCAACAGATGCTGACTGCCACAATGCACAGAACCCACACTCTGACAAATAAAACAGTCACAGGGAAAACCACCATTAAATTCAAAAGGAACTAATTTTTTCCATGAAATGGCAAAATATCTCAGGTTCTACATCTAATATGTTTTTTATGTTCTATAAGGAATAAAATATGGGATAATGAGAATTGCAAATCATTGCATTCTGTTTTTATTTACTTTTTACACATCATCCTAACTTATTTGAAATTGGGATTGTACAAATATTCCTTCTCAGCCCCTTGTTTGCATTAATCTGTGCATAATGTAAAATGAATCCAGCGTGTGTTTACCTTCCTACGATGATGAGTTCTTTCTCAGTGGCGTGAGGTCTGATGCGCGTCCAGATGTCCATAGTGAACAAAGTGCTGCTGCTGTTAAAGATGGATGCCAGTGAGGACATGAGAGCAGCCAGCATCACCGCCAGCATCAAACCTCGCAGACCTGCACAGACGATGAGGACGGTGGGAGAGAAATGGAAAACCAGTCAGACATATTACCATGGTTCTAAAATTATTGCTAGTATCTCTGTTTAATATTTCACATCAGTGCATCTTTGAATTGTACTTTTATTTTGAATATTTTAGTCATACTTGCATTACGTATATAATTAGCATGTTAGCTAATATGTTACTGTGTGTCTATAGTACAACATTTTTTTGGGAGACTGAATGGACATAATTAGAGATGGCTCAGATTCAGTTTTTCATTATGTCTGCGTTCAAGTGTAGACTTCACTTAATGTATATAAAATTCACATAGAATCAGATGTGAATTTAGATGGTTATTTAATTCTGGTGCTTTTATTTTGTGTTGTCATTTACATTACAGTCTATGGGACAACGTGGTTTTTATCCCTAATAGGAGGTGTGGCCATGTCATTGGTCTTACGTGTGACATAATGCTGGTCCAACCTATAATTATGCTTGAATGTTGCATTGCAAAGGCTACCACTACAATACTATGAAATTTTGACCTTGTGCTGTGACCTTGACCCTCATCAAATTCATTTGGAAATCACATTGTTTCCAGATCTCGACATCTTCTACCTACAGTATGTGCCAAGTTTGGTGTGAGTGCAACAAACACCATGGACACTTTTCCATTCATACACAGTAACATGTTAGCTAGCATGCTAATTATTTATGTATATATATATATATATATACATATATAACATGCATAACTATATATCATAGTTAGATTAAGCATACATGGGTTCTGAGTGGAATTTAGATGCTAATTTAATTCTATGGATTTCATTCTGAGTTTGTTTTGAGCCACAATTTACATAACTGTCTATTTGTTCTGTTCGTGAAGGGTGTGGCCTTTAATGCCAGTCTTATGTGTATGTGAGCTGTTCAACTTTTAATAAAACTCAATTTGCCATTATAATTTTCACAAAATATACTTTTACACAATTTATATGTCAAGTATAGAGAGCAATTCGTACTGTTTGAGACAGTAGTTTTTTTTTTTTACGTATACTGTACACATACAGGTCCAGTCAACAATGCTGGGAATTTAGGTCTAGGCTCATGGTTTGTCATGGTCCATGGTACATGTTTGGACAGGCGACCCGCCAGTCAACACAGTTTACAACATCCTAGGTGCACAAGCTCACACACTCACTCGTGGAGTTGAGACTCACAAGCCTTTGTTTGATAGTTTCATTTTGCATCATCCTTAGTCTATTTTGTGATTGAGTGATCACAAAATTTCAAAATTAATGTCTCAATAAATAACAAATCTTTCACCATGAATGACTGCACCACAGTGCAGTTCAATATTCTTACCATTTGGCATCACTGACACCACAAGTTTAGGATAGGCGATGTTAGAGCAGCCCACTTCAGTCCCACACACCTCCTTACAAACCTCCGGGACAACACAGCCAACCTCATCTGTGCAAAACACAGACAAGGCAACAAGGTGATGAAGACAAAAATCTCTGTCAAATAGTCTCACATATCTTGGATGTATTATCCACAGACCTGGGTACAGTACCCTGCTGATCATCCCAGGAAAAACCATGAGGAACATAGGCAGCAGTTTAAGGTAACCACACATGATGCATCCGGCCTTCACATCGGTCAGGCTACGAGCTGCAAGACACCGCTGCACAATCACCTACACAAGCACACAGAGAACAGAATAATATACAAAGAACTGTAATACTTTCACACTCATTTAAATTACATAGAGTCAAATTTTGGTTGCACAAAAATGTTAACTGGTGGAAAAGTTTAGACTCCACCTGATCCGTGCACCAGTACCAGCCTCCCACTATACCGATCCCAAACAACACCCCAGGCCAGGGCAGGTCCCCAGTGGTGGGGTCCCTCAGCAGGCTGAAGGCGTCCGGTCGGGGGGTGTAGCACTGGGGGGAGATGTTGTAGCGTTGTGGATCCAAAGAGGTGAAATTCTCTGGGACTGCAGAGCTGTATCTCGAGAGGAGAGCACTGTAGCCTCCGACTTCAGCAAAAGCTGAAAATGAAGAGAGGACACATGAAAACTTTGTCATTTAAATAAGGAATAATGTTTTTCTGTGGTTCTCTCAGGAAAGTCTATTTGACTAAAGAAATAAATACACGTTAAAGTGTGGCATTTCCGTTGGGTTGTCAAAATAACTCTGTCCTTGAATCAACTTTTATTTGTCTACAATTCAGTTGAAAGAGTCAGGGTTTTTTCCAAGCACAAAAACACAGTTGTTATTTATCAAACATATATATCTTCTAAGTATTTGTTTTATGTTTTCAAGTTACTGCTATGTTATGGGGTGGCCACAGACTGTGTGAAAAACATGAACAAATCCTCTATGTTATCACCAAAAGAATCATGTGTGAGTTCAAACATGAAGTCTCTGGGCACCAGGATTTTGGCACCACTGCTTTCCCTTTGATCCAGAAATGAACTTGATGACATGGTGAAGCCTCTGGCTCAAGCACACCTGTCAATCAACAGTGTTTACACTAACAACACTGTGATGTGACTTTGTTTGACACTGCGTGGTGAAGTTTTACTGCATCAGTAAGCTAGCGGCTAATGTTAGCTCTCCCATGAGTCCCCTGGCATGAATGCTTCGTAAGTCCCACTGCCTTCATCCAAATATGGTTACATCCTGTTTTTGGCTCCAATATGCCATCCAGGAAATGACAACCCAATTGGCCTCAAAACAGTCCTTCAGAAACTAATGGATGACATCACAGTCACTTCTTCCAGTAATATATACAGTCTATGTTCTGGAGTGACGACTGATTTCAATGAAACTCCGGTTGTATTTTGTTGTCAGACACAGGTATGATTTGTCTATTAACAAATGACCATTTATTAAGCTATTGATTGCGGTAGGTTGAATGTGAATATCTTTACCTAAGTGTGGGGGGGGGGGGGGGGGGGGGGGGGGGG